>CP053454.1:184496969-184659264 GCA_022644695.1 Cenchrus purpureus
ATATGGTTTTTCATCAAGACAACACGAGTACTATTGAAGACCTTCGAGAGAAGCACTGGGACGCTTTGGGAACTACTCGAGAAAACTTCAAGACTACTCAAAGATCAGCCGGAGTACCTTCCCCTCGGATGATTCAAGCATTCTTGAGGACTTTCAGTGGAAATCGGGGACGCTAAGGACTACTCGCCAAGGCCCAAGATTAATCGAAGACATCCTGCTCGACTACAAAGTACTCGGGCTCTTGTCGTACGGACATCCTTAGGCCCACTACTCAGGTGGGTACCAGGACCGACTACTCGGTGGGCCCCTGGGACTACCCGACTTGGTCTCTGACAAGACCGGGATGGCGTGGAGCACAAGGCATACAGAGGACTAGTACTCAGTTAGGAAGCTAGACATGTCCGGATCCATGTAGAGTACTCCTAGCCGTGCACGACTAGTACTCTCCTGTCAAACTGACTTGTAACCCTACCTCCCGGACTATATAGGGTGAGGCAGGGACCCCTATCTCATCATCCGCATCTTCTTGTAAGCACACCCAATCAATCCAGAGCTACGCAGCATACAGGACGTAGGGTATTATGCACCTCACGACCCGAACCTGTCTAAATTGTGTGCCACATGTCTCTCCTTCGAGTTCCCGATCTCGGCGAGGCCACAAACATCTACCTCGGGTACTCCCCTTGGTAGGTTGCCGGTCTAAAACACCGATAGGGGCGGGGGGGGCCGGTTATATAGGAAAGGGAATGGGCTAGGTGCACCGCCGGCGGGAATAAATTGCTCTCGGCGAAGATTTTTTCTAAATTAGTTAAAAATAGCAAATAAATGCAAAAATTCTCAAAAACTTAACATGACACTAGATATGTTGTGTATTGCTTATGAAAAAGTTGTTGTGGTCAAACTCAAATTTAAATTTCTCTAATGTACCAAACCTAGTGACATTAGTTCAAATTCTCTGAAACTTCTCGTGAGATGTTCTGGTTTCTAAATAGCGTACGCGTCAAAGTGCTCAAAATGTTCACAACTTTTTTAGCACAACCTCGACATATGATATAATGAGCGCTCGACAAAATTCGTGATTTTCAAACTTCATTTAAATTTTATACAATTCTAAAACCTTTCTACGACACGATCTTCATCATGATCAGAGAACAAAATGTTTGAAATTTAGTTTCATTTCATGTACATGGTCTTAGAGATGTCTCATGAACATTAATCTCATTTTTCCAACAACTTTACTCTATGATTTTATACACTTGCAGTTCATATCGGACGTCTTCGAAAAAATTACCTAGAATGAAGTAAAATTTTTAAATATAGCAAATAGAGATAAAATTGCGTCAAATTTGAGCATATCCTTTGTATAAGTGCATGTTGATGATAAAAAAAATTTGAAGGTGAAAAAATGATTTTTTTTAAAATTTCTTCGCCAAGAGTGAAAAAAATAGAGCCAGTCGGCTGACTCTCGGCGCAAAAATTCTTCGCCGAGAGTTTTTTTTTTCTCTCGGCGAAGAATTTCTTTGCCGAGAGTTTTGTTCTTCGCCGAGAACTTTTTTTTTTTACTCTCGCCAAAGAGCTTTTCGCCAAGAGCACAAGGGTAGGCTCTCGCCAAAGAATTTTACTCTCGGCGAAGCCTCGATTTCCGGTAGTGGAACTTGAAGCTGGCTGCCCCTCGCTACAACCATTGCAAAATCACAACTCCTATCTGGCAAAATCATATAGTGCCACTGCCCTGCACTCGTGTTGGTCATTGCAATGAAGTGCCGGACTGAGCTGTCCACGTTCCAAACTTCTGGTACCAGTTCTCAGAGGCTATCTACGTTCCTTATCCACTGTGAAGATCAACAAACCTTCATGCTGAAACACTGCGCTCACATGTCAACATGACAGGTATACCATAGTTTCCACCGGCATTTCTTTGTGAATCCAAATACATCACCGTATTGCTTTTGAGTGCCACGCCATGACCCTTTCTGCAGAGGAGTCCAGTAGCATGTCCTGAAGCATCAACAATGATTACATTTGGCTGTGAACCCTGAGGTCTTGTACCACAAGTCCATGAACCGTTAACAGCCTCTAACTCGACCGTTGCCTCCATTTGATTTTTTTTTGAGTTGGCTGTGAACGGTTCACGGCCACAGCAACGTTACGTTGGATCCAAATGCCACAGCTGCATTATTCTACCAACAAGTGGCACATGTTGTAATGCACATCTTGCATGCTTGGCGCTTCGTTTCAGCATCCAAGCAGATAAAAAAGTGCACAATGCAAGACTCAAGGATACAGTACGTCAAGAGTCAGTCAAGACTGAAGAGCAGACAAGAGGCACATGGGCGCACGCATCCGCACCTTGGGATGCTGCAAACTTTTGTGGGAATATATGTAGTTCTATTTATGAACTATTTTATGCCGCTGCAAGCAGCTGCCTATAGTACCTAAGTGTATGTATTTCACCTTTATTTGTTCACAATCCTCTTCACACACCGTTCACACAACACACACGTCTCTGAGAGCTCTGCAGCCATGGCGGAGATCTTAGCTGGACTGCTCACATCCGCTGTCGTCGGCATCGCCAAAAACAAGCTGGCCTCCGCCATCGCGGGGCAGGCCAATTTGCTGTGGAACTTCGGCGACGACCTGGAGGACATGAACTCGGTGCTGGAGTCCATCTCAGCGGCGCTCCACGACGCCGAGAGGAGGTCGGCCAAGGAGAAGTTGGTGCAGCTGTGGCTCAAGCGGGTGAGGCACGCCGCCATAGACATCTCCGACATGCTCGAAGACTACCAAGACACTAGCGAACGATTAACAGCAAAGGTGCGTAGTTATACATGCCAGCATCTATCTTAATTTTTTATTTTATTCGGAACCAATCCAACGCGTCGTGAGGAAAATTAATTTGATATTTATTTCCAACTTTAGATCAAGTTTTCTAATATCTTGGGATCTCGAGCGTGTTCCGCACATAAGATGTGACTCCGTCCCACAATGTAGCTATTTTTGATATTACAAGAGGGTATACTATGACACCCTCCCGCTAGTTAAGTAGGAAAGTTATAGTTTTCCTTTTAATCAGAGTATGCTAGCTAATGAAGGTCAATATAGACATTTCATCTCCATCTTTAACCTGCCTGAAGAATTCTAGAAATAGCCATATTCTGATATATATATATCTATCTATATATATAATATAGAGAGAGAGATATAGACACAGAGAGAGAGAGAGAGAGAGAGAGAGAGAGATGTGTGGTGCAGGGGTGTGTGACGTGTGACTCTGGGAATAACTGCACACAGATAAATTTTAGGCTATAGCTAGCAAGTGTTTGGTTTGTGGTAAGAGATCAGCAAGTTATGTTTCCACATATAAGCTTACACTTCTTTTATTATGCTTCCCTACTTAGTTTAAGCTTCCAAATGAGAAATAAATGAAATTCTTGCAGGTGCCAGGGGTGATATCGTGTATACCAATTGCACCCAACAATACTGCCATGGCTAATAGGATGAAGAGTATGAGAAAAGAACTGAGGAAAATCAAAGAGGATATTCAGAATTTTAATTTCACACAGGGCTGGACTAGCACTTTTGAGCAACATGATGACAGTCGTGAAACAGCAGCACTTTTGCCGGAAGAACCAATAATAGGGAGGACTAGAGAAAAGCAGGAAATCATGAAACTGTTGTCGGCAAGGGCCAACAATGATGAGACCGTCATTGTAACTATCTATGGCCTTGGAGGTATTGGAAAGACTGCCTTGGCACAGCTAGTTTACAATGATGCCAAATTCAAGAATTATAATCATCGTATATGGGTTTATGTGTCCCGAGATTTCAGTTTAAAGAAAATAGGAAGCTCTATAATTTCTCAACTCCCGATAGAAGGAGGTCAGCCGAATTCAGATAGACTGCACATGATAACACAATGCCTTGATGACTTATGGGAGAAAAAGGACAAGAAGTTTCTTATTGTTTTAGATGACCTATGGGAGGAAAAGGATGCCGAGTTGGGAAAACTGAGAAGCATGCTTCACACGGGCAAGAAGGGCAGTATGATAGATGTCATAGTAACCACACGCAACGAAAACATTGCAAGGAAAGTTTCCACCGGTGAACCATACAAGCTGCAGCCTTTGAAGGATGATACATGCTGGGAAATAATTAAAAGATATAGCAAGTTTGAACACCAACATGACCAAGTAAGATTGGAGCGGGTGGGATTGGACATTGCAAAGAAATGTGGTGGTGTGGTTTTAGCAGCTCAAGCACTTGGATACATGCTACAGCCCAAAGACCTGTCTGGATGGATTGAGATAAACAACAGTGATATCTGGAATGAATCTTTTGAAGATAATGGCGGTGTGCTCCCGTCCTTGAAGTTAAGTTATGAAAGGATGCAACCACAACTAAGGATATGCTATTCTTATTGTGCCATATTACCAAAAGGCCATAATATTGCTGAAGATGATTTGATTCACCAATGGATTGCTCTTGGTTTTATTAAGCCGTTGGAGGGGAAGGAATACATCAGGCAACTTTTGGGAATGTCCTTCCTTCAAGTTTCAAAGTTGCCCAAGGTATATATAACTACCAGAACAGTGCTGCTGATTCCTGCAACTTTTGGGAATGTCCTTCCCTGCTGATTGATCTGTTCGCATACTGATTGTTTTCTGCCTACTATACTAGTCATCACCGCAACTCAATTAATGAGAATTGACTTTTTCCTATCATAGGATATGGAATTATAATTATTTTCATTTGTAATCTTTATCATAATTTCAGTTAAAGTATATATATGGTGTCAAGGCACACTACTAGTTATTCTTGCGTTTTGCACATATATATTACTAAAAATATCTCCTTATTTACCCTGGCTTCACACATGCTTAAGTTAGACAATTTGTTACTCAGATGGTACAATTATCAAGTTTGGGGATCTAATTGTTCACTTTGATAGTTCGGTACTAGGGTGACATGATGTTATAGTATGTTTTACTATCTTAATAAGTAATACTTTTATGGTGAACATATATACATTAGATATTTACTAATAAATAAACCATGTATATATCCTCACAGTTTTTACACATGTAAACTTAGTATGTGATTTTTATTATAAAATGGCGAAATTACAAGTTGACATCTTTAATGGAGTATGCTTAATTTATCATTTCAGACTTCTGGAGATCATATGGAGCGGTACACTATGCATGACCTGGTGCATGATCTGGCAACATTAATCATGGATGATGAATTAATTGTTTCTGCTCTTGCATCAAATAATATCAAACCACATAGACAGAAATATAGTCGTTATGCAACGGTTACCAAATACGACCATGCAACAAGGTTATCCAATGTTTTACACTCAAAGGTGAGGGCACTTCATTTTTCAAATAGCGGCAAGCTGGAAGTCTATTATGGGGCATTTTCATTTGCGAAGTGTTTGCGTATTTTGGATTTTAGTGGATGCTCTACTATACAGTTGCCAGCCTCTATTGGACAACTGAAGCAGCTGAAGTATCTTTGTGCACAACGAGTGCAAAATGAAGTTGTCCCAGAGTGTATCACGGAGCTATCGAAACTGCTGTACCTGAACCTGAATGGATCTTCTCACATTTCCACACTACCAGAATCAACAGGCAAGCTCGGGTCACTGAGATATCTGGGTCTGTCAGGTTGTTCTGGCATATCAAAACTGCCAGGATCATTTGGTGATTTAAAGTGTATGGTGCATCTTGACATGTCAGGTTGTTCTGGGATAAGAGAACTGCCAGCCTCTCTTGGTAATCTTACAAATTTGCAGCATCTTGATTTATCTGAATGTTCCGGTGTCAAAGCAATACCTGAATCTTTGTGTGGCCTCATGCATCTCCAGTATTTGAACTTATCATCTTGTGGTTGTATAACACGGCTACCAGAAGCTATAGGCAGCCTGGTCAATCTACTATATTTAAACATGTCAAGGTGTGGCGTTAGGGAACTTCCAGTGTCATTTATGAGGCTCCATAATTTATTTCATCTAGATTTGGGAGGCTGCTATGTTGAGAATGGTTTAGTTGGAGCTCTCTGTGGCCTAACCGTATTACAATATCTGGATATGTCAAAAGTGAGGCGCGTGCAGAATTTGGAGAAGAAAGATCTACCTGTAGCTATGAGAAACCTCACCAATCTCAAGGTTTTAAAGTTAGAAGATTGCCTATTTGGACTCTTTGGTACCCGTATACATACCCATCTTAATTTTATCGGTACCCTTACCAATCTGGAGCATCTGGACCTATCGTGCAATTTTGAACTTTTTAACCTACCAGAAAGTATTGGTAATCTCAAAAGACTGCATAAACTGAATCTCAGGGATTGCACAATGCTCGAGTCCCTCCCAAAGAGTATAGGTGGTGCAATTGGGCTGAAGTATGTAGTGCTGGACGGGTGCTCACACAATTTGATAGATCAGGCCAGTTCTCTATTACACTATTCTCTAACATTACCACTCTTTAAGGTTCATGCTGATGACGTCAGTGCTAACAGCAATCTGCATCTGCTCGAGGGTGAAAATGTCATCGGTGAGTTAAATATAGTTTCTCTTGAAAACGTACGACTGCTGGAGGAAGCGTGCAGACTTAACCTGCTAACCAAACATAATTTTTGGAGCTTGAAACTGGCTTGGAACCCAGATGCTTATCGACATCTGCATGACGAGGATTTGTTGGGACAACTAATACCACCAATGAGCCTGAAGGACTTGTTTCTAGAAGGTTATAGAAGTCCGAGCTTTCCTAGCTGGCTCATGGCCATTTCTCATCATCTCCCGAATCTTACATGTATCAACTTGATTGGTCTGCCAGAATGTAGCAACCTACCACCACTTGGACAGTTGCCGTACCTAGAAAGCCTGTGTCTTATGAATATACCAAAGATTTCAAAAATTGACACGGGTATCTGCAATGGCAAAGGAGCATTTCCCCGATTGGCAAAATTCATGGTAATATGTATGCAAGGATTGGAGGAGTTGAATACAACATACCCACACGAGGATGGTGTGGACGAGTTCATGTTCCCTATGCTAGATGAACTCGATGTATATAATTGTCCGAGGTTGAGATTGAAACCATGCCCACCCAAATGCCGTAAGTGGACAATAGAAGACAGCGATCAAGTTATATCTTCACTCGAGGAGGTACAAATCAGCAGCCGTTGCTGCAACTCTACTCCAAATACCACCAGCCTGGCTATCAGCACGACAGACCAGTATCACAGGTTCAGGCTGTTTCACCACTTCCTGGCCCTCCAGGAGTTGAAGTTCTACAGGTGTCAAAACCTGAAGAGCTTGCCGGAGGGCATACAACAACTCTCCTGCCTTCAGTCGCTCGAGTTGGACTGGTGTGACAGCATATCAGCATTGCCAGAATGGCTCAGCGACATCTCCTCTCTCAAAAGGCTCATCATCACGGGCTGTACGAGCATCAAGTCTTTGCCTGCATGTATACAACAGCTCACCAACCTTGAGCAGCTAGATATTTATGAGAACCACAAGCTAAAGCAGTGGTGCGAATCAGAAGAGAACAAGGCCAAGCTAGCTAGCACACATCAACATAGTAAGTTCATTCATGGCTAAAACAGCATTATTTTTCTCAGTCCAACAATCAAGTTTTCTCATAAAACTGATGCACTTCGTATTTGTTCCCAGTTTCAAGTATCTTCATTTATTTGTTATTTTTGGAAACTAATAAATAGGATAAAATCACACCATGGGTAACATGGGGGGTAAACATTAACCCACACTTTTCGCCCCAAATTAGCCTTTGGGTCTCCAAACAGGGGGGTTAAACTTGAGGGCTTAATGTTTAGCCCCCTCTCAAAATCCTTATCACCAACAAGAGGGCTAAACATTAGGTTGGGCTATTATTTGGCCCCTCAATCCAGACAGGCCAATGTACATGAAATTAACTCAACAATCTCAATGTCATATTCGATGTACTTACATTTTGTCAAAATAAGGAAGTAACTAAAGGATAAGGTAATAGATGCAGAATCATAGGAAACCATATTTTGTTGTCTACAGTAGACATGATACATATATTTTTTGCTAGATGTGTAGATTCCCATGAATATAAACTATCAGCTAATCACATTCACAATTTTGTTCAACTTTTGCAGATGTATGAGTAGCTTAACCAAGTAGCACATCAAGTGTGATGCCTGTAGAAGTGCACTTCTTATGTCTGTACAAGTGCAAAACATACTTGCCTTCATTTATTCTCCTGTAATTTATTTTGACTCCAGCCCGACAAGCGACTGTCTTCTGGGCAACAAGCTCAAGTCAGGTTGAATCAATGGACCATTATTAGCACAGTGTACAAATGAACATTGATACATTGAGGCTTTCAGCATGGACCCCCAGACTATTCGTTTCTCCAATATCAGATCGCAGATACCGAGCTTATACTGTTGGATATGTTTAGTTGATCTCGGTCAACTGACTTGCACGGGAGAAAAGGGGGCGCCCCGCGGCCCCATCCTCCGCGCGAGACACCAACGGATTGAGTCCGTTTTTGCCGTGATTGGGAGGCAAAGCCTAAGCCATCACGGGCTCGGCCCCTTGCCTGCAGCGCCCATATATAAGAGATGAGAACCCCTCAGGGTTCCTTATGCCATCTAACTAGTTTCCACCGAGAAACCCCATCACCGATCGCTAAGGGCGCTAGAAGGCTCGGAAGTTCGAGCTCGCCCCCAGGGGTAGTGCCGCTGGGGACCTGAAGGCCTGCGCTACCCCAAGCGAACGCTAAAGGAATGACTACGCTACACCAACCCGGATGCCGCCCTTGCCATTGAGTTCATCGCTGTTGACGGTGAATTTTGGTACCCCAAACATATTCATTACACTTTGGTTCAACTTTGCTTGATTATGGAACTAACCCGCTACTAGGCACACTAATGATGTGACAAGTTCAACTTTGTATGTGCATTTGGAAGTGTTGTATTTTTGCGGTAAAACATGGACTAAAGGGACGGAGTCACAACGAGTTCAAAGGAGCAAATGAGGAGTCTCGTTCGTGTTCAAGTGCCAGGTAAAATCACTCCCAAAGGTGGCAAAGACCAAGGTGCTACGATGGAGCATTCCCGAGGATGAAAGCGTAAAGATCGGACTTCATGCGAGAAGACCCCCTATCTTGAACGCGGGGATGACATCGCCAAAATGATACAATTAAAGGGGTTCAAGTCCAAAATGACGAGAGGACCCACCTGGAGGATGGGGCAACCGAACCAGGCCGAAGTGGGCCTGGGCCAGCCGGCCCACCCATTTCTGACGTCGGTTCGGCCCCCATTTCTTGAGCGTGAAGATGATGCAACCCTAAGTCATTGTGGGCGCCGCCATTCGCAGAGGACAGAGTGAGATACCAGAGAGGTCGTCCACAAGGAAGAGAGGTTGGAGAGGAGAGAGATCAATCACGAGAAGGATCTCGAGTCCAAGGAGGAGACCACAAGTGGAGGAGGATGTCGAGGCCCTGCCACGACACCCCCGGAGGAGAAGGAAGACACCGTCGGAAGCGTCACCATGATCAACGACGCCATGCTTAGCGCCTTGATGGGGTAAACTTCTCATTTGTCCATGGGGTTCTAAAGGATCTTGTTATGTAATCGCCTACTCTTTTATGATTTCAATCTATCAATCTAGTGTTGATGATATTGCTTTGATGTTCAAGGTTAGTGACGAGGGCCCGGATTAGGGCCCCCTTTGACGGCAAAAAGATCTCTCTTAACACAAGGTAATCCAACACCATTGACAACGTGAAGGCCAAGATTGACAATGTCAAGGCCAAGATTCAAGACGAGGAAGACTGAGGACCCTGGTCAAAGACCCACACTGGCAAGACATCATGCTTCCGACCAGTTGGAAGCATCTCCACCGTTCCCACAGGGACCCCCGACAAGTCTCCGCCTCGCACGACAAGTCTCCGCCTCGCACGACAAGTCTCCGCCTCGCACGAGAAGTCTCTGCCTCTCACGACAAGTCTCCGCCTCGCCCGAGCTCCCCCCGACTCCGACTGAGGCGTGGGCCATGACACGCGGCGCGAGCGCCTCCACCATGACACGTGGGGGAACGATTCCCCACGCCATGCAAAGGCACCAGCTGGCAGCCCATGCAAGCAGCTGGCCCCGACAAGAGCCTTAATGCGGGTCTGCCCGGCTGCACAGCCATCCCATCAACTTCATCTCCAACTCTGCCACACGCAAGCTTCGCCCGAGGCACTCAAGCACCCCCTACGACGAGCTCAAGCCTAGGCTTAGGCCTCAGCGTGGCGGGCTAGTCAAGTACTCGGGCAGGCCAAGGCAACAACAAACTACTCGGAGGAGGTACCAAGCGTCCCAGGGTGAACAGCCATGCCCGGCCACACGGCGGCTCCCACGACCAAGCAGCACAACTCCACTTCAATGCGCCCTGACGGACAGCGACGCGCGACGGGACATCCCAGCGACCAAGCACTGTACTTCTTTTCTACCTCCCCCTTGTGCCCCTCCCCTTGTGTCTATAAAAGGGAGAGGAGAGCAACCGTCACAAGGGTTAGACCTCCTACAGATCGAACACCATTCCAAGGGACTTGGGTCCGACACCCTCTCCCGACCAGTTTGTAACCCCTACTAACACGGAAGCTCGGCACTAGACGTAGGGTATTACTCCTCGGAGGCCCGAACCAGTATAATCCTGTTGTCTCCTGCGCTAACCATCCGAACCCGATGCACGATCGATACAAATTTACTATTCGGCGGTAGAGAACCCCGACAGTTGGCGCGCCAGGTAGGGGCACATCGTGTGTCTCGATGAACTTCACCAGCGGATCGGATGGACGGCCGCAGGGTCCCGCTGACCGGGGCCACCTGCGCTGGCTCCTCGCCCGCCTACACCGGTGGCGGAGTCCGTCGCCGGGCGTACCTTCATCGGCAACGTCCTGACGGGGGCTGCGGGACGCGAGGCTTTCGTCCGAGGCTTCTCGGATGAGACGATCATCGGCATGTTGGGGCCAAACCCAACGCAGGAGCGTTTTAGGCTCGCCGCCTACTACCTCACTGACCTTGCCTTCCAGGCCAGCGGGGCCGAGCTGCTAGCTGGGGAGTTCATGGAGCGGTACACACGATGTACCGTCGGACCGGCCTCCGACGATCCGTGACGGCCTATGTCAACAACTGCGCGGCGCGCCCGCCCGATCTACTATGACTCGGAGGGCACGGACCACGCGGCAGCGCGACCCCACGCGGGAGTGCAATGTCTGCGTGGCCTCAGCATCAAGCAGCTCCGAACCGGAGCCAGCACCGCGCCACCGACGCCCAACGCGGGGTGCGGCTCGATGAGCTCTGGAGGCCGCGCCACCGACGAGGAGCTGGCCCTGCTTCACCAGGAGCTGGGGATGGACCCGAGCCCGCGACCGGCAACCCGACACAGACGTCCCGTGCGAGAGCAGAAGGCTGAACGGCGCGAGCGCCGCCCCGGCCGAGCCGCCAGCGCCGCGCCAACGCCGGGCCAGGGATGAACGCGACAACGACCGACGCACCAATGAGGGCGCTAACGCCAACACCGACGTTGATGCCCCGCCGCTTGAGCGCGGCAGACCCCGCGCGCAGCCATGTTGCTGAGGCTGTCCGGAGGCGGCGACCTCCGAGGAGCGACGCCAAGAATCAAGGCGCTTTCGAGGCGGCGGCAGACAACAACTCGCCCGCGCCGCCAACAAGGCGGTGGCGCACCATCCGCAACGCCCAAACCCACTTCCTTCTCAACATCGGGAGCATGGGGAGGGGGTGGCGCTGCGGCATCAGCGGTCAAGAGCCGCCTCGGGCCCAACCGCGACGTGCGGAACACCGTCGAGGCCCGTCGACGGGCCGAGAGTGTTGACAACTACCGCGACAACCGCTCGCGCCACCACGACGATCATGGACGTGGGCGGCGCCACGACAGCGACGACGACCGCGGCCGTAGCTGGTCACCGAACCAGAGGGGTCTGCGGGCCTTTGGCCAGAGCATCCGGGATGCGAGGTTCCCCTCGTGCTTCCGTGCTCCGACCAACGTACCCAGGTACGATGGGGACACCAACCCCAGCGTGTGGCTCGAGGACTACCGGCTACTGCCACGCGGGAGCGACTCGACCTCATAAAGAATCGCCTCTCTACCTCGGCGGCGACCACTGACATGGCTCGAGCACCTGCCGCGGGACAAGATCCACGACTGGACCGACCTGCGTCGAGTCTTCGTCGGGAACTTCCAAGGCACCAACACGCGCCCCGGCAAGCAGTGGGAGTTGCGCAGAACCGCAAGCAGGAGAGACTCGCGAAGTACATACGGTGCTTACGCAAGCCGCACCGAGCTTCCTGGCGCAACCGACAATGACGCCATCTCGGCATTCCAGAACGACACGACTTGCACATCCCGCATCCATTGACTCGGGCGCCGCATGCCTCGAACGACTCGCGAGCTCCTCGACATCGCGAGCAACCACGCCGACGGCGAGGAAGCGCCGCCGCGACTCAACACCCCTCGTGGCAAGGGAAGCAAGTCATGGACCATGGCGAGGGGACGTCCTCATGCTCCAAGAAGAAGAAAAAGAACGACAAGCGCCGTCGTGACGACAACCTGGTCGCAGCGGTGGAGCGCAAGACGTCGCGCCCCTAGGGCAACCCGACCAAGCCCGCGCCGTCCAAGGACCACTTCGAGAGGCTCCAGGACGCACCGTGCCCGCACCACGAGGTCCCCATCAAGCACTCGCTCAAGGATTGCCGGCTCATCAAGAACTACGTCAACGGCACCCTCAAGCCAAGAACGGCGGATCAACCCAACAAGGGAGGGCCACCCCCCGACAACAACGACGGCGCGGGGGCTATGCATCCGGGTGAAGATGGTGCGGTGCACATGATCTTCGGGGGATCTCCGGCAAGACCCTCGAGGCAGCGCGAGAAGCTCATCCGGCGAGAAGTCTTCAACGCCGACACCGCGAAGCCGTCCTATCTAAAGTGGTCGGAAGTTCCGATAACCTTCGACCGCAAGGACCATGCCGACCATGTGCCTCAGCCTGGATCCTACCCACTAGTGGTAGCCCCCCTGTTCAAATCCAAAAGGGTCCACAAGGTCCTGATGGATGGGGGAAGCGGGATCAACGTGCTCTATGTGTCTATGCTTGACGACATGGGCATCCCGCGGTCCCAGCTGAGGCCGTCGACCGCACCATTCCACGGGGTTGTCCCTGGGATGGAGGCGCTCCCCATCAGGCAGATCGATCTGCCCGTCACATTCGGGGACTTGCGGAACTTCCGCACCGAAACCCTCACCTTCTAAGTGGTGGGGTTCTCGGGGACGTACCATGCGATCCTCGGGAGGCCGGCATACGCGAAGTTTATGGCCGTGCCAAACTATACGCACTGAAGGCGAAGATTCCCGGTCCGAAGGGGATCATCATAGTAGGGACTACGTATCAGCGCGCATTCAAGTGCGACGCTGAATGCTTTCAGTTCGCTGAGGCAATCATCCGGTCCGAGAGGCTCCACGCCGAGCCTCGATCCGAGGACCAGGATGTCCCCGAGTCGTCCAAGCGAGCGGTCTGCTCTTTCGAGCCTGCCAAGGACGTCAAGGATGCGGTGCCTCCGACGATGGCCGTCGCTCTCCGTATCGGACGACGCCGATCCTAAATAGGAAAGCGGCATCGACTTTCTCAAAGCGAACCTCGATGTGTTCACGTGGAAACCCTCCGACATGAAGGGGATCCCGAGAGAGGTTGCCAAGCACAAGCTGAACATCAAGCCGGGATCGAAACCGGTGAAACAGCGTCTTCGCCGCTTCAACGACGAGAAGTGCAAGGCGATTGGCGAAGAGATCGTGAAGCTCCTTAGTGCAGGGTTCATCCGAGAAGTCTTCCACCCCGAGTGGCTAGCTAACCCTGTACTTGTAAAGAAGAAGAATAAGAAATGGAGGATGTGTGTTGACTATACGAGCCTTAACAAGGCATGTCCCAAGGATCTGTTTCCTTTGCCTCGCATAGATCAGGTAGTCGATTCGATAGCTGGGTGCGAAACCCTCTGTTTTCTCGGTGCGTACTCCGGGTACCACCAGATAGCGATGTGCATAGCGGACCAACTCGCAACCTCGTTCATCACTCCGTTCGGTGCTTACTGCTACAAGACGATGCCCTTCGGGCTCAAGAACGCAGGTGCCACTTTCCAGCGATGCATGCGACGTGTCTTCGGGGAGTTGATAGGATGCATCATTGAAGCATACGTCGACGACATCGTCGTCAAAAAGAAGACAGGGGACCTGGTCCCCGACCTCCGAGGTCTTTGCGCGATGACGGGGTGAAGCTAAACCCCGAGAAATGTGTTTTCGGGGTTCCGAGGGGCATCCTCCTTGGCTTTGTCGTGTCGGAACGCGGCATTGAGGCAAACCCTGAGAAGATCTCGGCCATCATGGACATGGGGCCAATCAAGAATTTAAAAGGTGTACAACGTGTCACGGGCTGCCTCGCGGCCCTGAGCCGCTTCATAGCACGACTCGGAGAGCGCAGCCTGCCATTGTACAAACTCATGAAGAAGTCCGACCACTTCACGTGGACCCCCGAAGCACAAGAGGCACTCGACTCTCTCAAGAATATGCTCAAGAGCCCGCCGATCCTCACAGGCCACCAAGAGCCGATGTGCTCCTACATCTCGGCGACAACTCGGTGGTCGGTCAGCTGGCGGTGGTCGAGCGAGAAGAGACCAAGGTCGCAAAGGTGCAACGACACATACTGCCGTCGGTGAGGTGCTTCCGACTCCAAGACACGTTACTCGCAGATGCAAAAGCTCGTGTACGCGATCTTGATGACCAAGCGCAAGCTCTGACATTATTTCGACGCACACCCCATCATCGTGGTGTCCAAATACCCGCTCGGGGAGGTCATTCAAAACCCCGAGGCCGAAGGGAGAATTGCCAAGTGGGCGCTCGAGCTGATGGGACAGAACATAACATACACACCACGCAGTGCTATCAAGTGACAAGTACTCGCGGACTTTGTGGTCGAGTGGACGGAGATTCAAACTCCCCCGGCGCCGATCGAGCACGAGACATGGATCATGTATTTCGATGGCTCAGTCATGAAGGAGGGAGTAGGTGTAGGCCTTGTCTTCATCTCGCCCGGGCGCATGCATGGAGTACTTGGTACGACTACACTTCCCGGCCAAACAACGCCCGAGTGAAGCCCGATCAACGGCCCGAATCCGCTGAGCTCGGATCAAACGCCGAGATCGGGGACTGAGCTCGTGGACCAGTCATGAAGGACAAGAACCGCGGACCCAAGATGGCGCATCGTCAAGCCGTGGCGAGAAGACAAGTTCCACGCTCGAGCTTCATCATGTACTACGCGACTACAACAAAGGCCGACGTCCAAGACCGCATCCCGCAGCCCACCTCACGGGTCTTGCGAGTGATCAACACGCCCCTCCGCGCAGAGGGAGAGAAGCCACCCGAGGTGGAGGAACCCGAGGTCATGATCGATCACCACCCGAGCGAACCTTGAAGATCCCGACCGGCGTTTCCAATCCTCGAGTGGCTAGTCGAGGAAAGCTCCTCCGACCAAACGGAGGCTCGACGCATCGCACGAAAGTGTCCTCATCGAGGGCGAGCTCTACAACGGGCCGCAGATACTCGCGTGCATCCTGAGACCGTGGCCGAAGCCGTTACGAGAGACATGCCGCACTGTCATCACGCCGCGAGAACACTTGTCAAAGGCTCCAAGGATTCTACCGCCCACGCGGGTGGCGACTCAAGGACATCGTACGCGCGTGAAGGGTGCCACCGACAAACTCACCTCCCGCAGCGCCCGACCATCCCCATCACGTGGCCGCCGGGCACCTCGACATGGTGGCCGCCCGACAAGCGCCCGGGGCTTCACTCATCTCGTCAAGTTCTCCAAGTGGATCGAGGCTCGACCCATCAACCGCCTCCCGAGGAGGCGTATCCTTCTTCACCGACATCATTTACCGCCGCATACCCAACACGATCATCACCGACAATGGCACCAGCTCACGGGAAGAAATTCTCAACTTCGACGACAACAACATTCGTGGATCGGTCGTTGACCCAAAGAAGAACGGACAAGTCGAGAGGCGAACGGCATGATCTTGCAAGGCTTGAAGCCACGATCTTCAAGCGACTCGAGAAGTTCCGAGAGATGGGTGAGCTACCGTCTGCGGCGGAGCTCCGACCACACCATGTCGCGCCACGTTTCACACCTTCTTCATGGTGCATGGCTCGGACTGCTACCGAGGACGCCACCAACCCGAAGGGCGCGGATGTGCACGCCACGCGCCAAGTACCGCAGCCCTCGACGCTACCACGCAACGCACCCCGCGAGTTCCACGTCGAGACCTTGTCCGACGAGTTCAAGGCAGCAAGGACAAGCACAAGTTATCACCACCTTGGGAGGGGCCGCTCATCATCCACGTGCTCCCGGACATACAAGATCCAAGACGAGGACGGAGGGTCGCTCCAACGCATGGAACATCGAGCACCGCGCCTGCTTTATCCTTGAGTAACTGTCAAACCGACATCAATAAATAGATGCGCATGCCTTGTTCACATGTCTTGAGTTCGAAACTTATCAATGATGTGACGAGTTTGCATAAGGCTTGAGCGAGCGCCCGCACCAATGCAAAGACGCCCCGCCGGGGCTACCCAGGCACGATGCCTCCCCGCTTTTTACGATTTTTCAAAAATCCCGACAACCGTGTCGAGACCGATCGCACGAGCGAAAGGTTTTTGACGGAAACTCGATCTTGTGAGAAGGGCGATGGCTCACGGGGTGAGGCGCTGCTGCTCAAAGTTCCTAGTGCCTACGCCCGCTGCCACGGACAAGACTTGCACCCGAGTCCTCGTGTCTTCGTCCGACCTCTTTTCAAAAGCTGCTCGGACCGCCCGACTCGTCCAAAAGCGATTTCAAAACAAAACCACGAAGTTACCTCCGAACCTCTCCTGGCTGAACGAGTGGTTACCCTTAGCGGTTTGAGGCCGAGCTCGACTCACGCCCGTGGCTCCGAGGGCTTGGTCATCTCAATTTTCTAAGGTCGCCCCTGCTAAGCACCCGATGTAATGCAACTTGAATAAAGTTCACACTACTTTGTCACGACTTGTTCTAATCATTACATGAAACAAAAAGTGATACAATTAACTTGAGGGCCTCGGTCCTTCCTCCGTGCATCTTGTGGCAGCAGCCCAGTCTTCGGCGGCCGGCCATGTCGCAAGGAGGCGCAGCCTTGCTCGTCAGACTGCGGAGATGCTGGGGCCCCCGTCAGCCATGCCACCTCGTAGTACTAACATGGCGAGCACTGCACCGCTCCGAGCCGCCGCCTCAAGCTCCCCATCACACCGGGAGGCGCCCGACTTCTTCAACCAGCGCTGCCTCGAGCGACACGCCGAGCCCAGCTGGTGCCGATGGCCCTTCCGAGCTTGGCCATGTCCTGCCTTCGCGAGCCACCACCCGGCATCCTGCTTGGTTCTGGCGCTCCGCCTCCCCGAGCCATCGATGCTCCGAGCTTTGATCTCAAAGATGAACGGCAACAAAGGCGGCGGGTCCAGAAAGAGGAAGGAACCAAGAGCCGGACTTACTCTCAAGTCGCCCGACAAGCGCTCGCGCATCCTTCGATGACTTTGAGGAGGGCGTTCAGCTCGCCTCCGCCAACTTCGAGGTCATCCCTACGATACACGCGATCCTCGCAACAAACAATCGTGAGCACGCCAAGAAGCGGGCAGCAAGGGATTGAGAAGGAAAGCATCCGCCGACTCACCCTCGAGGTCCTCCGAATTTGGTGTTGCCTCACGCCTGCCAGCCTCGGGTGACCTCCTCTGATTGAACCGGAGAACTGGCCGGCCACGCTCTCCACCGCGGGAGGATCAGCCTCGTCGCACGCTCCACCCAAGGGCTCAGCCGCCGTTCTGCGCGCGCGCCTCCTGTGGCACGCCGACCTCGAATCGCGGCAGCCCACGGCACGGGCAAGCTCGAGACACGGGCCTCACGCCCCGACGCCGGCAAGGCCGCCCGCCCCGCCTGATCTCCGGGAGGCGGCTCTGTGTGCGTGGGCGCCGCTCTGGGGAGGCGGCCTTGTCACGGGCGTCTCAGGCCCCGGCCGGGAAGACGGGAACCTCCTCTGCGGCGGCGGCAGCAGGCTGGGGTGACGATGGTCCCGCTCCTCCGACGACTCCCTCAACTGCACCGACCACCGAAGGAGTGGGCGCGGCCCACGCTACTGGCGAGCAGGGCGCCTGCTCCAACCGATGTTGGCGGGGCTCGAACAACCGACTGCGGTTGGACTCCCGACTCGCGTGGCGCCAAGCCGACTCATCTTGATGCGGCATCGGCGGGACCGACGCGATGGCATCCAAGATCGACGTCAAACATCCGCCTGCGACCTCCGTGATCTCCGGCCGCTGTCGGGAGCTCGGTGGCGCCAAGATCAATGATCCCGATGCGGAAGTCCACGACGGGACGACGACGCGCCCGCCCCTCCAACCGACGCTGGCGTCAAAGACTCGGCCGACGCGTTGACGCCGTGCTCTCGCCACCGGAGGTGGCGCCGAACCATCATCCACGGGCACACGCCTCGCCAGAGCCGGTCCGGCGCCAATGCGCAGCGGTTCCTCGACCGCCTCCTCGGCGGCGGTCGAGTTGGGCGGCTCCCTCCACCACGGTACGGCCAGCTTCCTCGACCACCGAGCGGCTCGACGGAGGCGACGAGGCTCGGCACGACCACCGCTCAACGCCAAGTGCTTCAAGGGCGCGAGGCTAAGGACGCCGGTGTCGTCGCACCTACGAGAAGATGGAACCAAGATTAGCAATCAAAACAAAAGAAGGGTTCGACGGTGGCTCCGAGGATAGGAACTTACATCTTGGAGCGCACCCGGGACTTCTTCACCGGTGGCCCACAACCCGCCGGGCTGACGCTTGGTGCCCACCGACCTGGCTGCTGGCTCCGACGGCGACGCTGCTCTCCCTACCGGGTGTTGACCGACCTCCACCCCGCCTGGTGGTCCTGGCCCCCACGCGGTGAGGAGACTTGTACGTCGGGCCCGCTCAATCGATGGGCGCCGCGGCGGCCGGACCGCCTCCGCGGCGGGCGCCGACGCCGAGTCCGTCGACCTCGCCCGCGACCGCCTTTGCAAGGAGTCCGTCGGGCCGAGTCGAGATGGCGGATGGAGCCACCTCCGACCGCCGGGCCTCCACGAGTGTCTCAGGCCGGGCGCTACGGACCACTGGGTCCTTCGGTGAAGGACCGACCGAACGAGAGGGGGAGTGAATGGGAGCCGATAAAATTTATTCAAGAATTCGTATGAACCCGATTTCACTCATGCGCCCATAGGCTTCTTCCAAGTCCACGGCCACCGGAGCTCCGGACCTAGGAGCAAGACCCAACCAACGCCCACTCGACACACAGTGAAACACACACGACACAGCTGGCACCTTAAACCGGCCAGCCGTTCTGCCCCGACCACGTGGGACTTAGCCTCTCGTGGGAAACCTCGACGTTTAGCAAACCCCAGCGTTTTGTCCAATCCCCAAAACCCTTCCGAGAGAAAACGCCTCAAGAACCTCTCTCCTTTGAACAAGAACATCCATAGCACGCGAGACTTTCAAAACCTTCACGACAGCCCAGAGGGGCCGTCGACGGAAACCGACTGCTTTTGCCCGGGGCCTGGAAGAACACGCCATGGAAAAACTCAACACAGCGATCGATCTCCCAATTGCTTCCACGGATCAAAGTGAGACTTTGGGGATAGTTGGGGTACCTTGTGGGCTACCTTTGGCTAGAAGCTCGGTCCCAAAACTCACTCAATCAAGAGGAATCCAAGTCAACCCTCAAGAACACCTTCCCATGGAAACCACCGAAAATACCCAAATCAAAGCCGTTTCGGAGGGTTTGTTGGATAAAGATCACCAAGCAAAGAGGCACAAGGTCCTCATACGTGGCATCCAGCAAGAATCCCTCAAAGAAACGCCCTCAAACTTCCCACGAAAATTCTAAGAAAAGGCCCGAAAATCACCAAAAGGAGCGGAGGAACACAACCAAGCCTTGAGGAACCACGCCGAATCATCTATACATACCATGAAAGGTTCATACAAGGTCTAGCTTCCGCCCGATCATCCTTCCCTCTCACAAGATCTCACCATGAAGCTCTCAAGCTAATCCTATAGAAATCCTAGGGAAAATAAGAAGGGAAATAGGAAAACCAAATGAGCTAGGGTTCCAAGAGATGGCTGCCATCCTCTCACCACTTGGGTTATAGGAGGCAAGCCGAAAGACTAAAATACCCCTAAAGACTAAACTAGGATACACGCCCACCAAGGGCACTTTGGGAATTTGTCTTTGTAGCACCATCGGATGGATGCCCCGACCACTTTGAGCCTCGACGCAGCTTGCGATCCCGACGCTGTCCTCCACCTCAAGCTTCCCACTAAACCCGGTCAGGTTCTCCAAACCGGTCAGCCGTTTGGCGACCACGCCGGTGGCCTCGGGCTCACCGAGTAACCCGCTGGTTTTCCGGTGAACCCAAACCCCAACTCGGTGTAGCCTCCGCCAATCGCCACTCATGACTCGGCTCCCACGTAGTCCGACCTTGGTTTTGAGGCTCAACCAAGAAACCGCCCCACTTTGTCCCAGCTTCGCCACCATGCGCCCGACTTGACTCCGCCACGGGTCCCTAACCAAGCCTACTTGTCTTCCACACCGAGGAGGCCTCACGAACGACCTTCGCGCTTGTTCTTCACCGCACCAACACGGTCGCAACCCGCACGCAATACTTAGCCAAGAATCACCCACAATGTTGTCAATCACTCATCACACCGAGGCGACCATCCACGGTCCTCGAACCACATGGTCCTCACTCGGGCGAGCTGCCGATCGCGAGCTCGAGCCGCGTTCTTCGCGCTCCGCGCGACGATGTTACTTGCGCGGAGGCGACGGCGTGGACGACCGACATGTCGCCCACCACCGGCTGCCACGCCGCCGCCCACCACGGTAATGGGTCCTCGTTTAAACGCCGCTCCGCCTTCCCTCTTGTTGCGCGGCTGTTAGCTGGCTTATCCGCGCCTCGCCAGCACCCGCCTCTCTACTACTGCTTTGTTCCGGTTGAAGATCGCCTCCTCCGGGAGATGCGCCTTGGCAACGAGGTGGCACCTTAGCTGCAAAACAAGGGACGGAGGCCCGATCGGCAAAGGTCCCCGAGAAGACCAACATCACGATGGAGAGCGCAGTCAACTAAAACTTATCGAGAAGGCGGTGACTTACTTTCGGCCCTCGTGGGGAGCACGGAGAGCCGGGCGGCCACAGTAGGACGCCTCCGATCGCATGCGCCACGCGCTGGATCTCGGCACGGAGGGTGAGCGTCACGGCCCCCGCCGGGGCCCGTCATCTTGCAGAGAGCCGAGCGGCACAACTCCTGCGGCAACGCCCAGGACGTGGACAAGGTGACCCGGCTCCTGAGATGCCTCAAGACCGCCGGATCCTTGAGGATCTTCTCTGCTGCCTTTGCGGGCCAGACCGCCTCCGCGACCGCCGATGGAATTTCCGAACGCCGCAACAACTCGGGTCATTTCGCAGATAGAACCACCCTTGTGCCGCTCGAGGGTCGGACGACCGGATGTAGTCATCAGCCCGCTTCATCCGGAGGTTGGCGCAATGACCGCCGCCGCCGGAACCGTCCTTCAAGCACGCGAACTTGAAGAAGTACCGGAAGAGGTGCCAATGGGCACTGATTCCTAGGTACCCTGCATATCACCTAACGCCGCCATCCCGGATGCTGTTGAGATGCAGGAGGCCGATCAAGAGGACTCACGGATGAACCGCTCGGGACGGAGGGCGCTCGTGGAAGGCCAGCGAGACCACAAACCCCTTGGGAGGGCGTGGCACGGACTCGTCGCCGGGCACCTTCCACTCCACGGCGGCGGTGAGTGGAGGGAGCTAGCCCGCCTCGACGAGACGGCACCGGCCATGGGACACATTGGACCGCCCAGCCGACATCGCGGCGAAGTCTCGCATGGTGGCGCAAGAGGTGGCGGCACTACGGATGCGGAATAACGCGGGGAGCGAGATGCGGGAGCAGAGGAAGAAGACAATGGGGAGGCAAAGTCCCGAACCCGTGCCCGACGCGTGGTTAAAAAAGGATGAGTGCGCTTTTGAATGCCGCATCACGAACGTTCGCCCACGCGCGGCCCGGGCGCGACTCACGCGATCCCGCGAGTACGGAACCCGCAGCGGCCCACGCACGGTCATTTCAAACGGTCACGTCCGTCACGTCGGCCGAGATGCCCGCGCCCACCACTTCACCTGCATTTACCACGTCGCCAGCAACGGCCGTTACAACCACGACGACCACGACTACGCCAGCAAAACATTCCCAGGCTACAACGGCTACAATCAAGCATAAAAGCCCACGAGCAAGTCTTCAACTCACCCACGGGCTCGGGGCTACATCCAGCGGATCCACACTCCACCGAGAACACGAGAACAACACCAATGCCAAACCCACTCAGCTGAGCCTGAGCGCGACTCTTTGACTCCCCCTTAGGCTCGGGGGCTACTGACGAGGGCCCGGATTAGGGCCCCCTTTGACGACGAAAAGATCTCTCTTAACACAAGGTAATCCAACACCATTGACAACGTGAAGGCCAAGATTGACAATGTCAAGGCCAAGATTCAAGACGAGGAAGGCGGACCACGGTCAAAGACCCACACTGGCAAGACGTCATGCTTCCGACCAGTTGGCAGCATCTCCGACCAGTTCCCCACGAGAGGGATCCCCCCGACAAGTCTCCGCGCAAGAAGTCACGACGAAGTCTCCGCCCGAGCTCCCCCCGACTCCGACTGAGGCGTGGGCCATGACACGCGGCGCGAGCCTGGGACGCGAGCGCCTCCACCATGACGCGTGGGGGGACGATTCCCCGCACCATGCAAAGGCACCAGCTGGCGGCCCATGCAAGCAGCTGGCCCCGACAAGAGCCTTAATGCGGGTCTGCCCGACTACACAGCCATCCCATCAACATCATCTCCAACTCTGCCACACGCAAGCTTCGCCCGAGGCACTCAAGCACCCCCTACGACGAGCTCAAGCCTAGGCTTAGGCCTCGGTGGCGGGCTAGTCAAATACTCGGGCAGGCCAAGGCAACAACAAACTACTCGGAGGAGGTGCCAAGCGTCCCAGGGTGAACAACCATGCCCGGCCACGCGGCGGCTCCCACGACCAAGCAGCACAACTCCAGTTCAATGCGCCCTGACGGACAGCGATGCGCGACGGGACATTCCAGCGACTAAGCACTGTACTTCTTTTCTACCTCCCCCTTGTGCCCCTCCCCTTGTGTCTATAAAAGGGAGAGGAGAGCAACCACACAAGGGTTAGACCTCCTCTGATCGAACACCATTCCAAGGGACTTGGGTCCGACACCGTCTCCCGACCAGTTTGTAACCCCTACTACAAACACCTCTAGCTCGGGAACACGGAAGCTCGACACTGGACGTAGGGTATTACTCCTCGGAGGCCCGAACCAGTATAATCCTGTTGTCTCCTGCGCTAACCATCCGAGCCCGACGCACGATCGATACAAATTTACTGTTCGGCGGTAGAGAACCCCGACAGTTAGCTACCGTGCTTTTCGGGAGTATAGATCTCACTACTCCCATAGAACACTTCAATAAGTAGTGATCATCATAGGTCTAGTAATGATTACCTCCGTGTAGTGACGGTACGAGGAGAGGGAAAGGGCGAAACCGTGGTCACACCTCCGATAGATTAGATTGGTTTTGTATCTCTTGGCGGTTGCATGATCATGTATCATAGAACCTATGGGCAAGTGTCTTTTATATCTTGTGCACCTCACAAACCCTCCTTAGTGTAGAGTAGTTTGCCTTAGATTAGTCTTTAGTTTAAGGTTTGTTTAGTTAACTAGATTAGTGCTAGATCAAACGCTTGTAATCCCCCTACCGCGGATTGATAAGAACCTAGAGAATCCCCGTGGTGAAAAAGGTGTAGGTCCGTACGCTTGCGGATCCTAGGTTGTTACGTGTTTCAACCATCAACAGTCGCCCCTACAGCGAGCTCTACCGACGAGATGGACGCCGCCTCTGCCTGTATAAGAGCTACACTCATTATCCGAGTTCCAGGCGAGATCTGTTGTGGACTAATGATCCTGAAGTTTAAGTTTTAATCTAGGTGTTGTTAGTGCTTATGTGTTTCAGTTTATATATACGCTAACATATACAAGCTGTAGTGTTAATCACTACGTTTCCTGCATTGGCCCATTAAGGGTTAAGTCTTTCAGAACATCAGCCGGCACAACACCAGCGTGTTTCTTTCCTTAGCTCTCATCAGTCTCAGGACCATTCAGCACCCTAATTTCTTTCCTTCCGTCAAGAATGTCATCATCGGGATTCAGTTTCAGCGAAGCAAGAAGAGATCTGACCTGTCCTAAAATTGAGAATTAGTACAGCTAGGTGACCAAAATTAATTGCTCCACAACGATGTTTGCTTGCTACACATACGTACATAGTGTCCATGCGGAATGAAAGTGTTACAAGTTGACACAGAATCCGTCCTAGAAGCGACCGAGCACGCTGCTGTGTCGTTACAGACCTGAATTAGTGTAGAAAGAAAAATCAGAGCAAACAGAGATGTTCCAAATTATTTTTTAAAGACGTGCATAGCACGTTTTTCATCAAGAAGAAGAGAACTACAGATAAGCAACCTTAAGAGAATCCCTAAGGTGCGGAGAAACAACCAAGTACAACTAGAAAAAAAGGTAAACAACGACGACGACTAACATGGTCAGAGGAACACCAATCGAAGAAAACACAGCACCACCGACAACGCCTAAACCTGCACGAAAGAGTACATCAAGAGCGCAAGCACATCACCGACAGACTCACCTAGGCGCCTGTTGGCGGTCAAATATGACACCCCTAAGGCACTTGTTACACTTTGGTTTTAGCTTGATTTGTAACCAACCCGCCACTAGGCGTACTAATGACGTAACAAGTTCATCTGTGCATGTGCTTTTGGAAGTATAATGTTTATGCAGAAAATCACACTACGTGAAAAACTCACTTTGGTAATGGGCATATATTGCCTTTAGTAACGGGCAAAGCGCCTGTTACCGATCAAGTGTTACAAATGAGCGAAGAAAGGTATGATGCGGATAACACATATTCGTAACGGGCATCAAAAAACGACTGTTACCACAACTAGCCACCGGTCACGTGAAATGACTGTTTCTCTGGACCCACAGGGAACTTTGGTAACAGCCACCAAAATAGAGCCAGTTATAGGAACTCAACATCGGAGACGCGTTCTGTGTACCTGTGTCTCCTCTATCTCGACGAAATGAGACGCGTCTATTTCAAGTGCGTCTCAGCACAAGTAGTATTCTTAACGGGCATCAAACAACAACCATTACCACAACTAGTCACCAATCACGTGAAATGGTTGTTTCTCTAGGCCCACAGGGACCTTTGGTAACTGGCACCAAAACAGAGCCCGTTACAGGAACTCAACATCGGAGACGCGTGTTGCGAACCCGCGTCTTCTCTATCTCGACGAACAGGGCAAGTTCTAGGCCCACCGGTCAGTATTGGTAACGGGGTTTTACGCTACCCATTACATTGTTGGCATGTTTGTAACCGGCGTTCCAATGAAGCCCGTTACTCACTGATCAGTGTTTGTAACGAGCTTTAACTAATGCGTTACGAATCGTAGGCTACCCCTCTGAATGCTGCACTGCTGCATCCCGAACCAGCCAGGATTTGGCAGTCATCAGGCGCTGCATCCTTGAACCAGCCAGGATATGATAAAATTCACAGAAATTAGATCCAGCATCCAAATTCACAGAAATCCACATAATTTACATGCATCATATGATAAAATTCAGCATCATCATCTCACAAGTAAAGAAGCATCGCTGGCTCGACAACGATATCACAGCCATAGTTAACTAGCTTGACAACAATATCAAAAAATACATGGGACATGGAGGAATACAAAAATTTCCTAAGAACCATATACAATATTAGTCCACATAGTTTCATCAGCATGACATTTTCCTCTTACTGTGATCACCTGTTTCCATGAGGAATGTGGCAATTCTATAACGAACATAGATCAACGTGGATTTGTGGAGAGGATGCTTATCTATCACTAATCTCTGGATATAACAATATCACCAGTCAGCACACATATATAGGTGGTAACCAAACATGTGCAGTGCTAATAAGCAAGAACTGTGCTCAGTTGCAGGTTTTACAAATGAAGATCCAAAGAAAGTACCTTGTTTGAGCATCTATCTTTTAATTTAAGCATGTGATAGGCATAATAGAAGCCATAGAGTTTGAACTCAGGAGGTTGTTGGTGAGACTGCAATAAATGTACAAAGAAAAATAGTGGTGATCGAGAAGAAATAAACTCAAGCTTTAGTACTAGTTTCCATAGGAAAGAAATATGTGGTATGTACCTCAAACTCTTTGACATGGTTCAAGGTGCTGCGGGGCAACTTCTTGTGGACGCAGTAACGGTCCCAACCCCTACCACGAAACATGCAACAATGGTTAGGGCACTATTAATTAATATACTCTGCAGAGTTTGTTGAGAAACGTCCGCAGGTTAAGAAAGAATTAACTTACTCATTAATGATTAGTGAGAAAAGGTTAATATCAGTCTTAAGGCTCTTGAATGAATCAAGATAGTAGACCTTCTTCTGCTTCAGAAGGATCACCACTGCAATCCAGTGGTTCTTACTTAGATAAACGGTAAGGATGAGTTTTTTTTTCAGTATATAGTTCGAAAGCACGCTGCATGTAGGACACAACGAAATCAACATTGTCAGCATTGCTAGTCAACATTGTGAAGTTAAAGCATTCAGGATCAAGGAAGCCAACTGCAGTGCCCTTCTTCTCAACTTCTACTATGCTAGATGTACTCGAGATGCTCTGGTGAGGATGGTGTGGAGGAGTTCATGTTCCCTATGCTAGATGTACTCGAGATATTATTTTGTCCAAGGGTGAGGCTCTGGCCTCGCCCACCGAAATGCCGTGAGTGGAGAATATTAGGGAGCGACCTGGTTATATCTTCACTGGAGGAGGTACAAACAATCAGCCATCGTTGCAACTCTAGTCCAACTACCACCAGCCTGGATATCTGCATGAGCAAACACCACAGTTTCATGCTGTTTCACCACTTCCCTGCCCCTCCAGGAGTTGAAATTCTCCTTATGTCCAAATCTGATGAGCTTGCCGTCAGAGAGCATAAAGCAACTCTCCTCCCTTCAGTCACTCGAGTTGCTTTCCTGTCGAAGAATATCAGCACTGCCAGAATGGCTGTGCGACATCACCTCTCTCAAGAAACTCGTCATCAAGCGTTGTGATAGCATCAAGTCTTTGCCAACATGTATGCAGCAGCTCACAAACCTCCAGCACCTAGTTATTCTTGATAACTATGAACTAAAGCAGTGGTGTGAGTCAGAACAGAACACGGCCAAGCTCGCACACATTAACATAGTAAGTTCACGACCAAACGACATTTATTTTCCTAAATCCAGTATTCAAAATATCTTATAAAACTTATGAACTTCCTGTTTGTTTTTAGCAAGTCAAGTATCTTCATTTATTTCTAGATTCATGAAGGCTCTATATGTTTCCATTCTCTTCGTACATGACACTTATTTTACTGCTGTAAATAATAATTAGGGTGAAAACACAGCATGGGTGATTCAGATTTTTTTTTTGCTAGATGTCTAGATTTCCGTGAGCTATAGCTAATCAGTACACATATTTTTCAATTTTGCAGATGTATGAGTAGCTTAACCAAGTACTATAAAAATGCCACCAAGGTAAAAAGCGGGTCATAACCAGCTGGACTTCAAAAGTGTGATGCCTGTAGAAGTGCACTTCCATGTCTGTAGAAGTGTGCAGCTTCAGGCCTTCAGTTTTAACATACTTTTTGCCTTCACGTATCCTCCTTCTGAGATTGCTTTTGACCCCAGCCAGTCATGTGGCTGTGAGACATTTCTGGGAAACAAGCTCAAATCATGTTGAACCAAAGGATCTTTATTAGCAGCTGCATTGTCGGATCTCAGAAACTGTAGTTTTATTCACTAAATTTCCTGCAAAGGCCCATTAAGGCCTTCAGCATAGACAACATTGGAATTTCATCTACTTCTGTACAAACAAACTCTTCAGTTCCCACATACTGCAACAGTTTTGTCTTCTGTTGAACTTTTGTCCCTTCCTTTCTGTAATCTATTTGTGTGTTGGGCAGACAAGTTTCTTCTTGAAAGATGTATGCACCAAATAAACACAACTTAACTAGCCTTTTGCACAGCTGAGATGACATAGACGAATTATGGAGTCAAAGATGCAGCACCCAAGAACAGGGGATGTAATTCTAGCAGCCAAAACATCGAGCAAGTGGTGTGCAGATGCCGGAAGCACCAACAGGGCATGCGCGCTTGCTTGCCTTCATGTGCAGCCAGGCAGGATGAATAACCATGTCATCTGGTCCCCTCCGTCCACCGTGGCCGAGCTCCGCTCAGGATGAAAAATCATGTGCAGCCTGGCATTGCTGTGGTGCCCGTTCCATTACAAGAGCAAAAAATTACAATAGCATGCTACAATGCTGTTAATTACATTCTAAATGAAAGTTGAAATACAACGATTCCTGCAGAGTTGTGAGCCAATTGTAGCAACAAGCACTGCTGATCCAAAGACAATGTGTAGTATTGATAGTGTGACAAGAGCTGCACAGATAACATGGAACTCAATCTGCTTCGGTCACTGACTTCTGACTCTGTACAAGTAAACTCTGCCAATTCTTCAATTTCTGCCAAAAGCTTCTCTTATTGAACTTTCCGTCTTTCCCCATCTCCTCTGACCTCTTTTCTGTACTTGCTTTGCACGTTTGGCAGACAATTCAAATACAGACTGCCACTGCCATCATGCTTTCTGCCGAATTGGTAGGGAAGGATGCTATTTGAGCTTCATTTCTGTAAGGCTTGGCATTTTCTCATCGATGCTTCACTGAATCCAGTAGTATGTCCTGAAACATCAAAAATGATTACATTGATTTGGTTGCTAACAAAAGCCCTGTTCGTTTGGCTTATCAGCCACCAGCCAGCAGTACTTTTCTCTCACAACAAACCAGCCACCAGCAACTAGCCAGCAGCACTTTTCTCTCAGAACAAATCAGCACCAGCCACCAGCAACCAGCCAAACGAACAGACCGAAAACCGGGGGAAAGGAAACGCTGCAGCAGCCAAGAACAGGGGATGCGGCAGTTTCAAAATGGAAGGATCTATTTTCATAGTTTTAAAATGGAAGGATCTATTCACCTTGAGTTCACACAACTCAACACAATAGGAATGCACGCCCTCGTTTCGCCAGATGCCAATATATGTCAGTCAGAACCAAGTTATCCCACCTCCATTCTGAAACACTGCTTCCCAGATGCCAATATATGTCAGTCAGGTATCCTTAAGGATTCTGAGGAGGCGAGATTAATTTGAGCAACCAATCAAGCTACGCCGTTGTACAAACCATCTGTCTTGTGTATGTCCATAAGCTATTTGCAGCATAATGAGACGATTACTAGCCAGTAACTCAGTGGCGGCTGATTGCCTCTTTGCAGCCAAAGCGTCGAGAGCTTCGTCGTCCTCGTCTCTCGCCGTACTGCGGCAGCCAGCGGCGTGGTTGCAGCGGTGGTTACAGAGCTCTCTTGCCGGCTCTGCCCCGGCGGGTAGAACTCTGCCGCAACAGGGGACGGGGGTGGAGGAGCGGTGGTGCGTAGGAGGAGGCCGGCGGTGGCAAAGCGTTCAAGGTGAGCGGACCATGGTTTTTTTTATCAGCCAAAAATCACCGATATTTCCGAAATTTCCCTTATATCCGTAGGGTCCGATAAAATTAGATATCTGCTAAATTTTTTCTGTTTTTCCTACTTTACACAGACGACTCAAATTCAGCCGCGCAATAATCCCGTATTCATAATGTTTTATTCTTAATCTTATCTATGAACAAGTGATGTTTAATAGTCTACGAATAGTTTCAAGTCAAATTCTACAAATTTTTTTAAAATTAATTTGAATTTTTTTGAATTTGGTTCGATATTTCCAATATATCTTGCTTTTCCTCTTTATCTTTGACCCCGATAAATTTTTATTTCCGAGAATAAAAACTATGGAGCGGACAGCACGCTGGGGCTAAGCGAACGTCGGCGGTGGTCCGTCCGTCCGTCGCCGGCGTCCTCCTCGCCACCCGCCTCCACCCTCGACACCCGCAACTAAAGCCCTAGCACCAGGAACCCCTGGTTCACCCACTCCCGCAGATGCGAGCGGACGCCGGAGGCGCGCGGCGCCGGTTCGCCGCGTCGTCGAAGGCTCGAAGCCGCCACACGATTGGGCAAGCGACGGATGTATCGCCGGAGGTCCTTGTACTGCTGTAGAGACGGTGGTGGACATCGAGCGGACGCCGGAGGCACGGAGTGGCGCCGGTGACGGCGCTCTGGCCATCAGGTTGGTGTCTGCCTTCTAATCTGCTTCTTCACGATGATTCAGCTACCAAAATGGCACGCTAATTTCGCTCCTTTTCTCCAACTGTCATCAGCGCGATTCAGTTTCAGCCAAGCAAGAAATGATCTTGTCCACAGCGGAGAATGTTTACCAGATGCGAGAAAATTGCAAATTACAGAGAGACTGTAGTTGAAGTGGAAAGAAAAAACAGAGCAAACAGATGCTCCAAGTCCAAATCCTTTCAGGTATCATACGCAATAGAATAGATGCTCCAAAACATTCAGGAGCCAGGCATAGGCTCACAAGCTAGTCACTGACATAGATAAAGTGATACAAAGTGACACAAAACTTGTCCTAAAAACGCCGCTGCAACTAGTTTCTACCGGCATTTCTTTGTATTGCTTTTGAGTGCCACACCATGACCATTTCTGCAGAAGTGGCAGGGCAGGATGCTATTGGCGCTTCTGTTCAGTAAGGCTTGGCATTACTGACTACAGTAGCATGTTCTGAATCCAGTAGCATGTCCTGAAGCATCAAAACTGGGGGCCAGGGGGGAAACGCTGCAGAAGCCAAGAACAGGGGATGCAAAAAAATAGAAGGATCTATCCATTCACCTTGATTTCACACAACACAATGCAATAGGACTGCATGCCCTTGTTTCTCAGCACCGTAAACATAAAGTCCCCCCTGCCGTGGAGAAGCCGGCGCCACGAACCAGCGACCAATGCGGCCGCCCGCTTCGCCTGGCCTGATGCGCAACCCATGCGGCGAGGAGCCACAGCTTGTGGTCCAATCGATCCGCCGTGGACGAGCACCACTACGTGAAAACCTCAAATAGGTCACGCAGCATTTGTAACGGACCCTTAACACCTGTTACATACACCCACATTTATAACGATTGTTGTTTGGCGCCCGTTACAGATAAGCGCGGCAGGCCCGTTACCAATGTGGACTTCTGGTAACGGTCTTCTTAAACGACTGTTTCATGAATTCTTTGTAAGCAGACGTTAAATCGAGTCCGTTACAAAAGTTAAACCTGTCGAATGAGCTCGTAAAATGCATTCTGATCCCTATCGGTAAGCGGGCTGTTTAAGTCCGTTACTGATCACTACCGTATTGTACGGGCTATAAAGTCCGTTACCGATGATGAACATTTGGTTACTGAGCTCAATAATTAAAGTCTAATTAAAGCACTCTTCACCGCCGTGAAGTGGAGAGCATGTAGTGAACAAATGAGACAGATGTTTGTTAATCCGTGTCTCCTTTAGAAGAAAGGAGACTCATTGTGAATCCTCGTCTCCTTTGAGTCTCCTCATTGACAGTCAACTCGATCTCTCATTGCTTCCATTTCGACATACAGGCACAATGAACACACATATCTTTTGAGACAAAATAGACATCATAAGAGAGAGATAACTTGTCCACAAAGATGAAGATAAGTTGTCCACATGAATAAAGATAATTATTACAAAAGTTTAACTTGTCCATCAGGCTAGGACTTAACTTGTCCATCACATTATTTACTATGTTCATGCTATCTGACCATACACATCAACAAAGGCATGCCCCTTGAACATCCACAAAAGTATGACTACTGACCCTGCACATCAACAAGCTTGAACTAGATCATGCCCCATCAAGATTGGCTCTTTTGCGCCTCTCTTCGTAAGCAACCAAGGATTCTTGAAGCCCTTCGAGTGCATCTTCAATGGGCTCGAGATTTTGTTCAGTAGTATACTTGTATCTCCTTATGTGCTTAGCCTTATTGATGAGAATGTTCACTTCTTTCGTTATTTTTTCAAACTCAGGTTTCACATAATCCAGACATTAAGGTTTAGAAGTAACTCAAGCTCGTCATGACTCAAAGAGTTTTGCTCGAAACAGGTTAAACATGGTATAAAAATAACATAGTTAATTCGTAACTAATTTGCCTTAGAACTTGGAGCGATAGGAACAAGAATCATCATAGGAAAATTGTATAAGAACTTGAAAATTATCTTAGGCTTCATAGCAGGGTGTGACAAGTAAAAGCAGAACTTAGTTCAGAACTGATTTGCCTCCGAACTGACAAGCATGCAAGACATCATCATAGGCACTAATTAACTTTATCAAACTCAAGCTAGCTTAAGCTCCATCTATAGAACACCGCTAATTCTCCTCCATCGCGTTCCTCTCTTCGTGTTGCACGAGATGATCAGTATCCTCTCGCTTATGCTCGGCCTCCGTCGATCCCAGGCTTGTGAACTGCTTGCCTCACGCGCCATCGTCGCCTCTGCCATTGCTCCTCCTCTCACGCCAGCGCTTTTAAGGAAAGTGGCTGGTATGCAATGGTTACCTTATCTACTAGGCGCCGACCAGTGGCCGAGCACTTTTTTTGAAATGCTTCCTTGCTTCCCTAAAAAGGGCCCATAAAATTAAATTAATAAATAATACAATTCAATTCATAGTTTTTTAAGAATCGAACAACTCATAGTTGGGCATTTGGTATTTTGAATAAAATATGAACACACACGCCTCCTTGTGTCCACATGACTCTTTTGTGGCCAAGACCTCTCAACGGACAGGTTCCGAGGCGGCGTGACCAGCCACGACGGTTCCCGTCTTGTCAATATATATCCGGCCGGCCAAGAACTTCTCGCCACCAAGACTAAGAAAACCCTAGCACCACCATCTCGTCACCAAGAAGTGAATCCAAGAGCTTCTTCTTCCTCAACACGCATGGCATCGCCAAGCGAGCCATCCGAGAAGCGGGGAGGAGGAGGATGACGAAAGACACCGCCGGCTCGTCAAGGAGGGCTGGCAGCGCGAGGAGCCCTAGGAGGTGCCACCGCCCGGAGGAGCCTGAGGAGGTGCCGCCCCCAACGAGCTTGAGGAGGTGCCGCCCGCCCGCGAGCCGAGGAGCCGCAGCCCGGCCCGTGCCGCCGTGGCGTGCTCCTCCACTAAATGGTAACGAAGCCACTTGGTGAACTTATTCGCGATGCTTTCATGAAGCTTGAAGGTGGCCGTTCATCTCGGGTCCCAATACTCAATGATCCAGAGGAGAGGACCATGAAGGATTACGCCTTCAAGATCAATATCTTGGCCGGGGACACGGAGAGGAGTGCCCCATCGTGACGGCGGCGGCGATGATGTAACCTCGGCCTCCGGCCTCCCGACGCCTTGGGCTATTTGGGACTCCTACCTCTCGACGACTACCTTCGCTTAATTAATTTGTTCCTCTGTTAATGTGTTCCTCTTGTGTTGTTGAACTTGTGATGGACTAGTAGATCCTCATTTTTGTGTCATTATATGGCAGCACAATGAATTGCAATGTGTATGTGTAGTTATGCCGAAGTTTGTTAGTTTGTTAATCCGTTGTCGTGTTTGCTCTTTGGTCGTTTGAATTGTCAAAAAATGAATTGATGAATTTTGTGATGTGTGACACATTAAGATTTGTGACCCAATTGTCATTCCATCCATTCTTCATTCATACATTTAAGTTTGTCATATGTGACAAATTTTTCATTCTTCATCCACACGTGAAGCAAAAGCACCACTTTAATATCGTAATTACATACATCAAATACATCCAAATACTACATCCAAACACAAACACAACCACAATAATCAAGTTCATCTTCGGATCACATTGTCCATCTTCTCTCCTAGCTTTCTTCCGCTTGTCCTCGGCTTGCCGCTCCCAATTTGACATTCCAACTCAATCATCTGACATAGATCCGCGGTCGGTTGAAAAACAATAACGCTAGCATCCTTCAGCATCTGGAGATACTCCTTGTGGAAGCGATAAAATCCAATCCACACTTGTAATCAAAAGCAATCAAAAGAAGAACCCTAACTCGATTTGGGAGACATGGGAACAGACTACACCGAGTTCCTTGCACACTTGAAATAATGACGATGTGGTTTTCACCTCACCTTCCGTCTCCTCCACCACTCGAGCCACACCACAGTTCGGGCAAGGGACCAGTGGAAACCCACTTAGATCACCGACTAGATCCAAGCTGATGGAGTGATTGCGGCTTCTTCAAGACAACCTTGAACTGCCTCCTCGCACGTGCACCTCTAAATCAATGACGTGTGCGACGGCGGGAAGGACGTCGGGCGGTGGCGGTGGATCGAGGAAGAAGAAGGGGCGGGAAGCGGATGCATATTCATTCGGTCAGGGGCATTTCGGACAATGGAGCACTTGTTGGTGATGAGGGTTAGTGTAGTACCAGCGTCGCCAGGGCGGATGCATATTCATTCGGCCAGGGCATTTGACAATTGAGCACTTGTTGGCGGCGAGGTTAGTCTACTGTCGCCGCGGATGCATATTCATTTGGCCGGGGCATTTCGGACAATGGAGCACTTGTTGGCGAGGGTTGGTCTACCGCATCGCCTTTGTGGTCAGGGCAGCTACGGTTATCTTTTTTATATAGGCTTCGACGTGACGTGGGGCCCGACACTATTTTTCGAATTGAAACTTGCTTCCCTCAAATATTAGAGCCCATATATAGCACCAAAAAATTCGTAAAAAATACGAACAATTCATAGTTGGTAATTTAGTATTTAAATAAAATATCAACAGTCACACTTGTTTAACCAAATTTCTTTAAATTAGTTTTTTTATCTCTTATTTACGATATAATAATTATAATAACGTCTTAGTGTGTTCTAAAAATTCTACAAATTGTCTTGGCAACATAATTTAAGTCCCCAAGCTTGTCTTAAAAAATTCAAATGGTTCGAAAATGGAAGATTATACTTGTGTACAAAACATCTCTCACATAGTTTCATAGAATGTTACTTCAACATTGAAGTTTTCCACACTTTAAAACATGTTCGAACTCATATGCATTTGAAATTTTAACATAACCTTATGTTCACCATAAAATTACGAAATGCCAAGTTTCATTATTAATGGTTGTGTAAAACAAATATTATTTCTATGTTGTACTTATAAGGAACAATATAAGGCGTATAAACAACATCCAAGAAATGGAATTACATACGAAAAAATGTCATAAATGAATAGATGTTGATTTTAGAAAAATTCAAAAACAAATATCATCAAATTTTTGTGAAATACGTGATACAAAATTTGATTGCAGATTAAAACGGGAAACGCAAACTGTTCTTCATTCGAATAGACCTGGCCCCGCCCCTTTATTAGCGACGAGTGGTTGTTAATCATCGTATCATTTGCGCATCCGAACCTTTTTAATAAATGCTCCGGCCTCGCCTTCAATCTATCCTTCTCCGCCTCGCTCTGCTCCTCGTCCGCTGCAGGGATGGCCCGCGACTCTGGGAGGTTCTTCAGGAGGAGGCCCCGCTGGCCACGCCCCGTCCGTCTTCCTGCTATCCGCCACCCCACCAAGAGAGTGAGGTTCCGGCGGCGAGAGGAGCCGTCAGGCCGCCCGTGCGTCTTCCTCGGCTCCATGGAAGAGGCCGGTTCTTTGTCGGCCGAGGAGGAAGCATTACGCAGCGCAAGGGCTTGGCGGACCAGCGACACCCGCCATGGAGAGGTAGGGTTTTTTTCCTCAACGCTGAAGGAAGAAGTGGTCCACGCTCATTGAGGTGAGCGGACCTCCGGACGACCCCGGCGAAGAGTGGTGGTAGACCTCATCTCCTCCGTGACGACTGCAACAACTCCGGCACCGGCAACAACTCTACAACAACTCTAATTTTCAAGACCATTGAGGCATTTTAATAAAACGATTTATTAGCAACCTTCACATCTTGCGATCAATTATTCTAATGCATCAATTTTTGTTAGGAATTTCTTTTAGGCACATTATTTCTAAAATCAACAAGCTCAAATTAATCATAGGAGCAAGTTTGAATGTTGAGCTACATGCTAATGCATTGTTTTTGTGTGTTTGAATTCAATCAATATAATTTTTTCCTTTGTTTTAGGAAGTGATTTCAAAAAGATAAAATCCTTTTCTGGAAAGGCTATGAGCATGTTTTGTTTGAGCCCATTGAACCTCCAAAGAAATGTTAAAGAGTTGCAAAACTAGAGCAAGGCTAGGAACTTGAGGCACCAAAGACAAAAGAAGCCATCTAGCTAACTAGTCACAATCTAGTTTGGTGATGCGCCCATGCGGTGATGCTCTCCGATGCATGTGGATGTGAATATGTTTGTTATGAGTTACTTTGGTGATGTGAACTTGTCATATGTGAACATGTGATGTATCAACAGTCACACTTGTTTGCTTTGGTGATGTGAACTTGTGAGGCATGTCATATTAGAGCCCATAAACAACACCTAAAAATTCGTAAATTAAAAATTCATAGTTGGTAATTTAGTAATTGAATAAAATATAGCACTTGTTTAACCAAATTTCTTAAAATTAGATTTTTTTATCTCATGTTTATGATATACTATACTAGTTTTTGAGAACATGATATACTATACTAGAAAGGAGGTAGTACTGACTTTGTACATTTAAGGCCCACGCCCACGATCTTAGGGTAGGAAGGACGCCTCCGCTCTCCGCCCCCTCGCGCGGCCGCCCGCTCTCCGCCGTCGAGTCAATCCCCGTCGCGCCCTAGCACGCCACGCGCTATCTTCGTTGTGTCCACGCTCGGCACCACACCTCGGGATCGGGGAGAGAGGAGTCGGCCGCGCGGCGGCGACTGGAGGGATCATCGACGCTGCACGACTAGGAGGAGGAGGGATCGGACGAGTCTGCGAGGGCCGACGGGCGAGGCGAGCACCATCGGAGTAGAGATCCCTCCGCTCCGATTGACAAGGTCCTTGTCAATCTAGGATTTGAGTTTATGGTATGCCGCTCTAAAATGCTTCTTTATAGATTTACAAGCATCCTTCCACCATGTAAGTTTTACGAATCTAGGTTTCTTCGTAATTCTAGTTTTCTTGCAAATAAGTCCTTGATGTTGTTAGGTCGTATCTTCTTCGTTTAGCTGCTTTTAGCGTTCTTTATGTCCATAATCAAGTATACAACAAGTAGATTAGTTTTCTATTGTTTTATTTCTATTATGCTTGGCATACTATTTCTTAATTACTTGTATTGTATGCTTGTGATGCTATCGTGTGGATAAGTACATGTGGACATATCCATTGATGGTATGCATGTAGCATTTCCTTTAAGATTGACTCTTATATTTGGTTTTGCTCTTGAAGGCAAGTCATCGCACATTCTCCAAGTTACAACATGCATTTTAATTAGAGACTGCATCTTCCTCTTGCATTAAATGTGATGGGACCAATGCTAATTTTTAGTGACTAGTGTTCCATTAACCATGGTTTGATCAAGAACCAATGATATTACAATGTTGGAAAGTTTTGCTAGAATACTTGACTATTAATGGAACAAACTTGTAATCTTGATTTACTTTATGGGCCACAAGATGAAGAAGAACACTATGCTTGTTTACAACAAGACTATGGAGGCCACCGAGGGCGCCAGGACATCCACAAGGCATATGGCTCAAGTGACAAATGATAGTGACTTTAGTGTTGGGATGACCTTACGACTAAAAGCGCAGGGGGTATGCTGCTCTAGTAGGAGTTGGGCTTTTCTAGACAAAGATACCTTTGCCTACTTGGGGACTTTATACTAAGCAATGATGAAAAGTGGGACTTGTTTGATAAGCATGTGCTAGGAATCTTGAAGTTAAGGCCGTAGCATCCGCATTCAACCACACCAAGTGTGGAGTGCTTACTTTCACAGAGATTTTATCAAAACTCTGAGCCATTTACAAGGCACTCGCTTTATTGGTGAAAGTGGAAGGAGTTCATGAACAGAGACTAGTTAGCCTCATCTCAGTGTCAAGTGTCAAGTTCAAAGGAACCTCGACTAAGCGAGCACAACATGGAAGATGGTTTAATAACTTGTGAAACTAGAACAATGGGAGGAAGATGCATCTTATAAGTCGGTTTGGTATACACTTACACCCATATGTTAATACGATGATCGTTCCAAGAATTGGCTTGACCAATTAAAATGATTAAAGACCGTGCAACCATAGTGTTCAACCATAAAGCCTTGCATGTTGTTACATCAAGGAGAAGATTTTTTCCTTGTTGAGTACAACATGGACATGATTGTTGTTTTATATTTGCTACACCATGGCTCCAGACCGTGACATTTTGAGGACTATCCCGGTGGATTGTTGGCGGTCGATTTCGTCAACCAAGAACACTTGGTATGTTATGGTTTGAACTTCATTTTGGAACTAACCCGCCACTAGGCATACTAATGATATAACAAGTTCACCATTGGATGTGCATTATGGAGTATAGTGTTTTTGCAGGAATTCACGTGTTAAATGAGGAAAGATGCAACTAGTTTGGAGAACGTTTTGACAAGTCAATCAAGGAACTCCAACCATATGCGAACTTGCCCCCAAAGGTGGCAAGGACCAAAGTGCTTGAATGGAGAACTCCCGAGGACCGAGATGAAAAGATCGGAAGTTCATGCATAAAGATCCCCCTATCTTGATCACGGGGATGATGACCTCAAAATGACACAAATGAAGGGGGCCAAGTGCAAAATGTCAAGATGACCGCGGAAGAACGGGCGGCGAACCGAGGCGGGCCCCGCCGGATCGGCCCGGCCTGTTCGGGTCCCCTTTCTTCGGTGTTAACGTGGAACCCTAATCGCGGCAAGCCGCCATTCACCGAGACGTCGCCTAGTTCCTCGAGGAAGAGAGGAAGATCGACTACAAGAGAGACCCTTGGGGAGGACACTCGGGAGAGATCATTGCCAAGCCCAAGGGAGGTCACCACGAGGAAGGAGGACGCCGAGAGCTTGCCACGGCGCCGCCGGAGTTGAAGGACAACGAAGATCCATCTTCATCGGAGGCATCCACCATCTCAACGGTGCCATGCCTAGTGCCATGATGGGGTAAAGTCTTTGTTTGTCCATGGAGTTGTAATGGAACTTGAAGTGTAGTCACCTTTATATTTTGTTTGGATCATATGTCTATCATACTTCTTGTTGATGATGCTTAATGTTTAAGGCTAGCTACCATGCTTTCGTGGTTGCTCCGTAGATCGCGTCCATACCGTGTTCATTAGGGTTAGTATCGATTACCTTGGCGTAGTGACATGTACGAGGAAGGGAAAAGTCTAATCCTTGAGCACACCTAGATAGATTGGATCGGGGCTTTACCATGTTTTGGGTGATTGCATCTTCAAGTGCCTAGACTCCATGGGCATCGCTTCTTCATACTTGTGCACCTTTAATCTCTCTTTAACGTAATTTAGGTTAGTTTGTCTTACTTTATAGATTAATCTTTCTATCATAAGTCTTCAATCAACAAGGTTGTGTTAGGTTAAACTCTAGTAATCCCTTGCTCCTTGGGTTGACAAGAACCTTGGGATCTCCCGTAGGTGAAGAAGGGCATAGGAGATCCGTATGCTTGCGGATCGAAACTTCATACGAGTTTTACCTATCAACAAGCCCCTTTTCAAGGCGCTGTCGGCAAGCTAGTTTACTTCGTTTAATCTTTCATTGATTTTGTTGATTACTAACATCTAACCCTTTGTTCTAGAAAAACACTCTTTTTGTTTTTGTTTTCTTTGATTGTCTAGATGGCGTTCGAAATCCCTTTGGAGGAACCTAAAAATCACTAAGAGACTATGCTAGCCCTCGATGTGAGGACATCAAGGTACAAGAACTTGGACTTGGTTCTCCAAGCGACAAGGTAGAAAATCAAGCCTCGAATCATTGAGATGGCAGCAACTAATCCGCTCCGAGGTGGAGACGGACAACCCATATAGACATATCCAGCTTCACGACACTATGCAATATGACGTCAAGAGGAGTCCCCGATGATTGGTTTAAATAGAATCTCTTCCCTACTCACTTGCCGATGAAGCAATTAAAGTGGTATTCATTCGCATCCTTCAAAGTCGAGGGAAATTGGAATCAATTGATAAAGAAATTTTGTGCCAAGTTTTTCCTATAAGCAAGATTCAACATATAAGGATGCAAGTAATTAACTTTAAGCAAGGAGAAGAAGAGGATTGATCAAGCGTGGAATAGATTCAACGAGCTAGTTGAACAAGGACCAAGACTCGGATTTCCGTGATGTACTTTTGCATACATTTTCTTTTCCCTAACCCTAGTTGCATGCAATACGTTCAAATGTGTGCAGGAGGGGATCTCATGGAGAAAACACTTACGGAAGCTACCCAACTTCTACAAAAATAAGCAAAGCGGCCCATGCAAAGAGATTGGGAAACACGACTTTCGGGAAGCGGAATGTGATACAAGTGTGAGACCACTTGCTGGAATTTTCAGAAATACGGTCCGGAAGAGAAGAAAGAGGAGCCAATCCCGAAAAGAAAGCTTGAAGAAATCAAACACGGAAACTAGAACCATCCGAGAGTGATCACGCCAAGACAAGCAAAGCAAGTGAAAGGACTTCAAGCGAAGCCACTAAGGGAGTTCGAGCAAATGGATTGGGTCCCAATTGATTTTGGAGAAATCTTTGACAAAAGAAGACCGTTCCTAATCAAAGGGGATGGCGGCCGTGGAGATAGACTTTCCAGAGAAACATGTGGAACAACCATACAACCTAGAGACAACCGGGGAGGTCCTTCAAAAACTCTTTAGCGAAGAAGAAGTGGATCCGGACCATGTGGCAAAGAGGATTATGGGAATCAAGCCCGAGGCATCACCATTCGCCTCGCTGAAATTTATGCCATAGGATCTGATGAAGAAGAGAAGACATCGCGTATAGATTGCAAGGTCAACAACATTGATTGCAAGGCGTTATGCGACATTGGAGCACAAGTAAGTGTCTTGTCTTCTAAAATTTTGATGAAATTCATGATCATGCCATTGACCTAGTTCCAAACCACTACTAAATTAATCATGGGAGATGGTAGAATTGTTAAACCTATTGGAATTGCTCGAAATCTAGAAGTTTTAATTTCCGGAAAACATATACCAACCGATTTCTTTATTGTTGATGTCTACTATGATAAAATGATCATGTAATTCTTGGTAGACCTTTTCTCAAGTTAGTTAATGCCGTTTTAGATGCGGAAAAGGAAAAGTAACTATTAATCTTGATGGGGATAATCACACATATAACTTTCTTCCCGCTTCTAGAATTGCCTCACCCACTACCTCTTGATGACGAGGAGAGAGCCTTCATTTTGTTGAAACCTTTAGGGATCCATTGCAAAGAGCAATGGAGAATGAATCTAATAATGAGCTAGATGGAGAATTAATAGAAGCAACTAAAGGACTAGAACCACAAGATGGAAGCTTAGAGGAAGATAAATTTGAAGACATCGGAAATCAAACATGAGGAACCACAAGTCTGGAGGTAGACCTTAAGCCATTGCCCAAAGGATTAAAATATGAATTTTGGGGCGGACAAGACTTATCCGTGATCGTGAGTGACGAATTGAGTCCCGAGGAGAGCGACATGTTGCTGAATTTATTGAAAAGCACAAGAAAGTGATAGGATATTCGATAAATGACCTCAAAGGACTTAGCCCAGCGTTTTGCACTCACCGCATACCTATGGAGGATCAATGCAAGCTCGTTGTGGACCATCAAAGGAGGTTAACCCATGCCATGCGAGAGGTGGTGAAGAAGGAGGTTATCAAGTTGTTAGGCGCGGAATCATCTACCCGGTGCCGCATAGCGAATGGGTGAGCCACAGTACATTGTGTGCTTAGAAGAAAGGAGGTTTGATGGTGAAGAATGAGAAGAATGAACTAATACGCAAAGAACCGTGACGGATGGAGGATGTGTATTGATTATCGTAAGTTGAACAAAGCAACGAAGAAGGATCACTTACCCCTACCATTCATCGACGAGATGCTTGAGAGGTTAGCAAACCATGCCTATTTTTGCTTCCTTGATGGGTACTCGGGGTTCATGCAAATTCCCATTCACCCGGATGATCAACACAAGACAACATTCACTTGCCCTTATGGAACATTTGCATATAGAAGGATGCCCTTTGGTTTATGTAATGCTCGACCTCTTTTCAACGATGCATGATGGCGGTATTTTCGGAGTTCATCGAGGAAATTGTTGAAGTATTTATGGATGACTTCTCCGTCTATGGTAAAACTTTTGCGGATTGTTTAGCAAATTTAGATTAAGTTCTTACAAGGTGTGGGGAGGTTGACTTGGTGCTAAATTGGGAGAAATGTCACTTCATGGTGAAACAAGGAATAGTGTTGGGACACGTGATATCCGAGAGGGGGATCGAGGTGGACAAGGCTAAAGTTGAAGCGGTTGAGAAGCTTCCACCACCGACAGATATCAAATCTTTGAGGAGTTTCTTAGGCCATGCTGGATTCTATAGGAGATTCATCAAGGATTTCTCAAAGATTACGAAGCCGTTGACTAATCTTCTCCAAAAAGATGTACCATTCGATTTTAATGAGAAGTGCTTGGCGGCATTCCGGACACTAAAGAGAGCTCTCATAACCACACCTATCATTCAACCTTGGATTGAGTCAACCATTTGAGATCATATGCGATGCTAGCGACTATGCCGTTGGAGCCGTGTTGGGACAACAAAAAGAAGGCAAGGTACATGCTATATATTATGCTAGCAAAACCCTTAATGGAGCTCAATTGAATTATGCAACAACGGAGAAGGAATTGCTTGCGGTAGTATTTGCCTTTGAAAAATTCAGATCCTATATTGTGAATTCTAAAGTAATTGTCTACACCGATCATGCGGCAATCAAGTATCTCTTGTCTAAAAAGGATGCCAAGCCAAGGTTGATTAGGTGGATCCTTCTCTTGCAAGAGTTCGATGTGGAGATTCGGGATAAAAAGGGGTCGGAAAATGTTGTGGCCGACCATCTATCAAGAATGAATCGTGAGGATGATAAAGAGCCCATCGAAGACAAGATGAGAGACGATCATCTATATCGCGTCCTTGACAAAGACACTTGGATGATCAACATTATTCGAGCCATACGAAAGATGCCACTTGATCACTTAGATAAGAATGCTCAAAGAAGGGTGATGGCTGAGAGTCAAAAATATTATTGGGATGCACCTTACCTCTTTAGGCTTGGAGCGGATGGAGTCTTGAGGTGCGTACCAAGGAAGAAAGACTTGAAATATTAAGGAAGTGTCACTAAGGGCGGTATGGAGGACACTATGGACATTTTAGGACTCAAGCGAAGGTATGGGCTAGTGGGTTCTATTGGCCGGAGATGCATCAAGATGCGAAAAGATACGTTGCTTCTTGTCCGGAGTGTCAAAGAACGGGGAATATATCACAAAGGAACGCTATGCCTTTAAATTATAACTTGCAAATTGATCTATTCGACGTATAGGGAATTGACTTCATGGGGCCTTTCCGTAATTCAAATGGATATGAGCATATATTAGTAATGGTTGATTATGTATCCAAGTGGGTAGAGGCCATCCCTTGTCGAAGAGCTTCAACGGAGGAATCTATATCAATGATCAAGAATGTTATATTCCACGCTATGGAGTCCATGAATTTTGATAAGTGATGGAGGAACACACTTCACGAAATAGTTTTAGAAAGTGCTTGTCCAAGTTGGGAATCGAGCATAGAGTGGCCACGACACCACCCACAAACCAATGGTCAAGCGGAAACTTCAAATAGGCAACTCAAGAGTATTCTTAACAAGACCATTGAGAAGGGAGGTAAAGATTGGTCGAAAAAGTTGGACAAAGCATTATGGGCATATCGGACGGCACACAAGACACCAATAGGTATGACACCATATCAATTCGTCTATGGTAAATCTTGTCATTTGCCTTTGGAATTAGAGCACAAAGCATATTGGGCGATCAAGGAGATGAATCTTGATGTGGATGCGAGAATCAAGCGGAGAATTCAAATAAGTGAGTTAGAAGAGATGAGGCTTAAAGCTTATGAGAGCGCAACCATCTACAAGGAAAGAATGAAGCGATGGTATGATAAAAGACTTCAACCGAAGGAATTCAAAGAAGGTGACAAGGTCCTCCTCTTTAACTCAAAGTTCAAGATATTCGGGAAAGGCAAATTGAAAAGCAAATGGGATGGACCGTATGTTGTCCACTCGGTCTCGCCAAGTGGAGCGGTAACGATTATGGATATAAAAGGAGACCAATATGTGGTTAATGGACAGCGATTGAAGGTTTTCTTGAGCACGATGTCGTGCCCATCGACTACATTGACATATACACCATGGAGGACGAGCCCGAGCGTCAAGCCTAAGACGTTAAACAAGGTATCTTTGCTGTAAATAAATTTTCATTTTCTTTTCTTATTTTTATCAAGTGCTTTTCACGATTTTTAGCTGGACCTTTTCACCACATAGGCTAGTATGCAAGAAACACGAGCTCAGGAAGATGGGCCACGGGGCCCAAAACAGGGGTAGGCCGGCCCATGCCGACCCGGCACCGGCACCGTCCATGCTCTTTTTCTCTGGGACATGACTCAGTTAATTTCCTATCTTCACCAACCCTTTTAGCAACTTCAAAATTAGGAAGGGTAGAGTTTAGGACGAGTTTTTCCCGAAGGAGTGGTGCTCTTCTTGTGGCAAGTTTCATTAGGTGTAGTAGCTAGCTTTTATCCCTCTTGTACCTCTTGAAAAATTACGACGGCGTCGCCGAATCTAAGATCTAGCGTGGGGGGCTAGCTCTTTTAAAAATTTTTGCTCAAGTGGTGGAAGGTAGAGTCTTAAAATCGAGTCAAGTTTTGAGTCTTGTTTTAAAATTTTTAGCTCGTTGTGTGTCTTAAGTTAGCGTTGAGTTAAGAAAAAGAAATAAAAAGAGTCTTATATATTTTGTGTCATGCAAGTCTTTTGTTTCTTTTACTTGTTATGTCTTTCTTTTGTCCTTATTATTCGAGCATGAGCATTGTGAATAATTGTTTACCGTGGTGCTTAGTGGAAGTTTACCTTTGAAAGTATCCATACTCAACTTTGATCTAGGACCTTTCTTTGGCTATGCTTTGAGTAATACTAATATTGGAGGTATTTATTTCTGAAAAATATGAAAAACCCCTTGCAATGAAGGTTAGCAATTTCTTTCTCCAAGTTGAGAGGCAAGTCTATCCTATACAAGGCCTAAACTATATATATATATATATATATATATATATATATATATATATATATATATATATATATATATATATATATATACTCCAAGATAAGTGTTGTTTAGCATGATGAATTGGGTTAGGACTTTACTCTCTTGAGAGATCTAATTTCAAGCAATGATCATGTCCTTGATGTTATATCTTTTATTGCTAGCCTCGTCATATATTCGGTAATGGGAATTTCACATTGAATGTCCCATACATCGCCGGATTCCATACCCGAAACCATAAACATCTTTTTATCATCTTATTCCTTGAACACAACCCATGTCCGAAGATTCGTTCAATTTTTAGGTAAGGTTTTATTTAAAATTCAGATTGGTATTCATAGCAAAAAGATGGGCGAAAGGCTTGGGAATAGAAGATAAAGATGTGGAGGGAAGAAAAAAATATATGTATATGTGTGTGCACACACAAGGAAAAGAAAAGAGAAAAAAAAGAGAAAAAGAAAGAAAAGAAGAAGAGAGAAAAAGAAAAGGAGAGAAAAATCCAAGGCAATGCAAGAAGGATATAATGAGGGATGATAAGTCAAGTGAAGATCAAGAGAAGTGTGAGGAAGGATGCGATGATGTTGAGAACGAATCTTCGATATTCCATACCATGTGCAATCCGACATCGAGGACATCATTAGTGCCTTGAAGTCATTATTCTTTTTCCCCTTTGCACATGTCCACCATTCTAAATCTTCTCATCCTTGATACCCTTACATATGGTTTAACTCTCATGATCATTGGCTTGGAAGGTGAACAACCACTAGAGGATTTTCTTAGCTTGATAATACTTGTGCTAACCTCACTAGCCATACCTATAGCTCCACCCTACATTATAAATGAGAGACTTATGGGAGGTGAGAGTTTATGAAATTATCTAGGATAGCCATTTTAAATGAGTGACATGTGAGAACTTGGAGGAGGACTTTGTCTAACACTTTATGCAGGAATTTTATTTCTAAAAGCTTGTGAAAACCCTCTGATGGAAGTAAGAAAGAAAGTGTAGTTGGAGATGAGGATCTCTAGTGAAAGGTATGAGTGGTGGGGTAAGTCTTGAGTTGGTAAATTTCTAAACGCCCATGTTTACGTTATGATCTTTGTTTCATGTCTCTTACATTAAAGATGAATGATTGACTAACTTGTAAGGAAGGATTTGACGAAGCATGTTTCAACTCCTTGGATGAACAACTTGTGAGCAACTTGCTCGAGGACGAGCAAGATCTAAGCGTGGGGGGATGTTGGCGGTCGATTTCCGGAAACCAAGGACACTTGTTATGTTATGGTTTGAACTTCATTTTGGAACTAACCCGCCACTAGGCATGCTAATGATATAACAAGTTCACCGTTGGATGTGCATTTTGGAGTATAGTGTTTTTGCAGGAATTCACGTGTTAAATAAGGGAAGATGCAACTAGTTCAGAGAACGTTTTGCAAGACAATCAAGGAGCTCCAACCATGTGCGAACTTGCCCCCAAAGGTGGCAAGGACTAATGTTCTTGAATGGAGAACTCCCGAGGACCGAGATGAAAAGATCGGAAGTTCATGCATAAAGATCCCACAACTTTGTCGCGGAGATAACGACGTCCAAAGCCCACAATTGAAGGGGACAATAATCCAAAGTGCAAGAGATGGACCGTGGAGCGAATTGGGCCGAAACCGAGCCCAGAAGGGCCCAGGCCGGCCGGCCCGTTCGGACCGGCCCAGCCCCTTCTGGCGCCGGTTCGGGTCCCCCTTTCTTCGGTGTTAAGTAAACACAACCCTAATCGCAGGGGCAAGCCGCCATTCGCCAGAAACGTCGTCTAGTCCCTCAGAGCCGCCGAGGAAGAGAGAATCGACTACGAGAGAGACCCTTGGGGGAGGATACTCGGGAGAGATCATTGCCAAGCCCAAGGGAGGTCGCCACGAGGAAGGAGGACGCCGAGAGCTTGCCACGGCGCCGCCGGAGTTGAAGGACAACGAAGATCCATCTTCATCGGAGGCATCCACCATCTCGACGGTGCCATGCCTAGCGTCATGATGGGGTAAACCTTTCGTTTGTCCATGGAGTTGTAATGGAACTTGAAGTGTAGTCACCTTTATATCTTGTTTGGATCATATGTCTATCATACTTCTTGTTGATGATGCTTAATGTTTTAAGGCTAGCTACCATGCTTTCGGGGTTGCTCCCGTAGATCGCGTCAGCATACCGTGTTCATTAGGATTAGTATCGATTACCTTCGCGTAGTGACATGTACGAGGGAAGGGAAAAGTCTAATCATTGATCACACACATAGATAGATTGGATCGGGGCTTTACCATGTTTTGGGTGATTGCATCTTCAAGTGCCTAGACTCCATGGGCATACGTTCTTCATACTTGTGCACCTTTAATCTCTCTTTAACGTAATCTAGGGTTAGTTTGTCTTACTTTATAGATTAATCTTTCTATCATAAGTATTCAATCAACTAGATTAGTGTTAGGTTAAACGCTAGTAATCCCCTTGCTCCTTGGGTTGACAAGAACCTTGGGATCTCCCATAGGTGAAGAAGGGCATAGGAGATCCGTACGCTTGCGGATCGAAACTTCATATGAGTTTTACCTATCAACATGGATTCGACGAGTTCTAGGCGTTCGTCTCTCCAGTCAGCTGCGTGTGGAGGACTTCTACGTTTACTTTTTCCACTGCTAGCTACTCAGTGTGTTAGATAAAGACAATCGGTCATCTAATAAAGTTTTAATACTTCCTTTACGTTTTTGGCATTGTTTTTTTTGTATTCACTGAGTCGACGCATGTGTGAAACTTGATCCTGGCGCACATGTGTTTATGCATTCGGGTTTGCCCTTAAATCCGGGTGTGTTGACGGTGAAATTCCGTCAACCTAGCCATGAGTTTACCTTTGGTGTTGGCATGAATTGTATATCTTATCCATTGGTACTAACCCCCTTGGTATAACAAGTTCGTTTGTGCATGTCGGTTTTGGAGTTTAGTGTTTATGCACGATTTTAGTGTTGAAAGCAAGACTTCCGGGATAAGTTCATTAAGCACCTAGTGACAAGACCTTGAAGCCCGGTACAAGTCAAGCAATGAAGAAAACATGACTCCAAGAAGCCCAAGGACCAAACCCGAGAAGATGGAAAACTCCGAGGACCCAGTCAGAAAATTGCCGAATCTTGCGGGACAAGGAGCTTCATCTAATCCAAGAGAACGGCGTCAAGGGCCCACATGCACTTGGGGAAGACTCAAGAAGACTCGGAAGCAACACCGGGCAAAGGAGGTGGTGCGGGCCGAAGTGGGCCCAGGCCGGCCGGCCCATCCCACTTCGAGGCCCAGTCGGCCCCCCTTTGACCTAGCCGTCAATCAGGCTATTTATAGCCCCGAGGCCAGGCGCCACGCATCAATTCATTCACCATCCGCCGCCGAGGAGCAGAGAAGAGAGGGACACCATCTCGGAGAGGAGAGGGTCGAGCTAGTTGACTAGGATCTCCCTAGCCGGTGTGGGAACCTTGCAAGGAAGACCACGCCGGAGTTCCCGGAGCTAGAAGCAAGATCAAGGTAGGATCCCGGTGGTGATCTTGATTCATGTATCATGTATTATGTTGAATTATCAAGTTGCAATCCGATTTCTAGCGATCGAGTGTTTCTCCAACGACTTTGATTTCAATCGGCTTTTCGTATCTTAAGATCTATTCTCGAGATAGATCATCGAGGGTGTTCTTGTAGCCGTGGTGGCTAGAGGTGCATGCGTGACCTTCCGTTAGATTTCAACTTGTCTTTGGACTCGCCATAGACTAACCCGCACAAATAGTATGCGTTGTGACAGAACGGTGGCTCCAAAAGGCGGGCGTTTTCGGAGTCGGACGGGAAACCGTGATTTAAAGATGCTTTTTATGAGATTGAACTTGTTTACTTCTTCTTTGCTCGGAATTTCAACGAAGGCTTGATCCAATCTCTCTAGATTGGTTTATCTATCCCGCTCTATCTCTTGCTACCTCCGGTTTTCATAGATTAGATTCGTTTTTATGATGTTCTCTAGATTAGATGTATAAGATCCCCCTTTGAAGATCGAAGTTCTCGGCTTTATTAGATTGATTCTTGCATCGCACAATTGTTCCACGGATTCGATACCTTGGGTTCACACTTGAGGGAAGAAGGGTCCCTTGACTACGATGGAAGACTTGTCCGCTTGCAAGTCCAATTGAAGTTTAATACGAATATATACCGTCAACAAGCCCCTTTTTCTGGCGCTGTTGCCGGGGAACAAGTGATCAAGATTCGATCTTCTATTGCTTTTTGTTTAATTTTCAGTTTTCTTTTGGTTTTTCTTTTTGCATCTACTAACTTTTGATCATCCTCAAAATCGATCTAATCTAGTTTGTCTAACCCTAGTTTTCTTAGATTTGTTTTTATTTTTCGTTTTGTGTATATTTTGTTTATCTCTAACCCTAACAGGAGATGGACGGCTACCTCTCCAACAATCCCGATAATTTTGTGGATGATCCAAAAAAACTTTACAGGCTAAGGAGACGTGAAGCACAAGCTAAAAGCTGGATTTTGTAGATTCGAAAGCGGAAGACAAAGGATCGTTTGAATCTCCGAAGGAATCACCACCTCAAAGCCCTAGGGAGAATCGACTTCCACCAATGGGAGAACAACCGCAGCCGGAGCGCAAGATCGGGGAGCTATGCACCCCAGACATCATCGACCTACCAATCTTGAACCTCGCGGAGATTGGAAGGCCGTTCGAGATCAAGACCTCAACAATCCGCATGGTGCAACATTCACCAGTAAAGAAGATCCGAACCTTCACCTCCAAGTGTTCATTCAACTTTGTCAAACATTCAACATGGGCGGGGTGACTCAAGATCAAATGAGGGCAAGGCTCTTTCTGTTCTCGCTACTCGGGAAGGCTTTGCAATTGTTCTACTCTCAACCGGCGGAGACGGTGCAAAATTGGGACACATTGATGAGGGCCTTCATGAAGGAATACTACTCACCGGGTAAAACTCAAAGCTTGCGTAATAAAATTGCTACTTTTGCTCAATATCCTACGGAGACTATATCGGAGGCATTCGAGCGCTTCAATGAGTACACTCGGGCGGTTCCACATCACAAGTTCCCGAAGGAGGATCTCGTTCAAAAGTTCTACCAAGGACTCACCATGGCGTCAAGGATGATCATCGATGCATTGGCGGGAGGATCCATCATCGAGCTTACGCCGACTCAAGCTTTCACTCAATTCAAGAAGGTCGCGGACAACGACACATGGGCGTCATCCAGACGCTTACTTCCGGTTCAACCCACGGGGAACGTCAAAGGAGTCTTGCAAGTGGAGAAGGAAGACATACTCGAAGGCAAGATTGATTCGCTTATGCGGAGGTTGGAGAAGATGGAGATAGAAAAGAAAGAGGCTCAAGACTTAAAGGCTGCCGAAGCAAGATCCACATGTGAAGAGTGCAGAGAATATGGCCATGTCCACAAGGATTGTCCGGAGGAAGCCAAGGTGCTTGACTACATGAGGAAGGGGGGTTTGCCAAACTTCTGCTACGGGCAAGGTAGACCTCAATTTAATGCAGGCTCATCCATTCCGAATTCGGTTCCACTTCGTATACAATTGAAGGACTTCATGGACGAGCAAGCTAAGATCAACAAGGACACCGTCACAAAGTTCAAAACCATAGACAAGGTGTAGGAGAACATCGATAGCAAGGTGACGGAGGTCGGAAGCTCCAACCATCAAGTTTTCAACATGATGAAGATGCTCGATACGCAAGTGGGACAACTTGTCGGGCGCCTATCCGCTAATGAAGGAAGCTTAGGGACAACCTCAAGGTCCCGAGACGGCGAAGGCCATTCAAACTCGTTCGGGGAAGGAGACCAAAGATCCGGAACGTTCCGCGGGAGCAAGAAAGCCTAAACCATCCGCCGAGGCGGAGGAATTTGCTAAGGAGGAGGTTACCGAGATCATCACCGAAGAGCCAGAGTTTGAGATGCCGGGAGAAGACACGAAGATACCGCAACTCAAGCCACGCTACTTCCGAGGTAAACTTGATAATCATTTTGAGAAGTTTGTGGAGGTTGTGCGTAGGTTAAGCATCAACATGCCGTTATTGGATGCCCTTCAAGTTCCTACATATTCTCGTTACTTCAAAGATATTCTTGCAAACAAATATGAGATAGCAACACTTGGGGTAGATCATGTCAAGATTTCCGAGCAATGTAGTGCCGCTATTGCAAATGGACTAGAAAAGCAAAAAGACCCCGGATGCCCGACGATTCCGTGTTCCGTTGGTTCGTTCAAGTTTGAGAAGGCATTATGCGACCTTGGAGCAAGTGTGAGCGTCATGCCAAGAGATGTGTTCGAGAAGCTACACCTACCATTGGAGCCTACAGGCATGTGCTTGGAATTGGGTGACAACTCCATTCGCTACACCTTGGGCATCGCCGAAGATGTGCCCGTGAAGGTCGGACACCACTTCATCCCCGTCGACCTTGTGGTACTCGAGATGGGAGAGAGGGAGAAGCCACCACTCATCCTTGGGAGGCCTTTCCTCAAGACCGTGGGAGCTACCATTGACGTTGGCAAGGGGGAGATCAAGTTCGACATTAACGGCGAAAGGAGTTCCTTCAAGTTTCGACCACGCCTCGAGGTATGCAACATGATCGAAGTTAAATATATTCCGCCTCATTGTCGCGTTGTTGAGGAAGAGCCAAGGAAGAAGGAGGAGCCGGAGAAGAAGGAAGTGAAGAAAATCAAAGAAGTTGTTGCATCCGTCAAGATAAAGGAACAAAAGCCGCCTGTGAAGACCAAAAAGATGACTAAGCCAGAGAATAAGCCCGCACCCAAGATGGTGCGGAAGTGGGTACCCAAGATTGCAATGCCCACAAAGAGCTTTAATCCGAAGTAATCAAGTGAAGAAGTCTAGCCATGGACTATAAACGAAGCGCTAGGCAGGAGGCAACCCGTTTCGTCGAGTCAAGAATAAGCTACCGAGAGGACAACCCGATTCAAGATTTTTTTTCGAGTCTTTTCAAGTAAGTTAGTTTTGAAATTTGCTACGCAAGACATTAGACTTAGAGTGGTTGAACAATATTAGAGACATAATTCTTGGTTGGATATTTTGTTTGGATCATAAACCCTTTACATGAACCATCCTATGTGTTATTTGCTTCTTTTCGAGAAACCAAAACCAAATAAATTCAGAACCTATCTCAACCTTTCATCCTCTTTATGATGTTTTACATGCTAAAAACACTTGAGTAGAGCCACACCTTGTACCTAGATGTTATTTAAATTTCAGCATGTGGTAGGACTCGTGTGAACCTAGAAACTTGACTTTTGGTTGGTTTAAAAATCTATATCCTTGGTTTCTTTAAGATTAGAATTTTTCTAAGCCTCATTTAATTTTATTTCATTCAAAATCTCTCTCATTTAGCCAAAATTAGAACCTAAACCTATGCCCCCATGATCAAGGGAAAAGTTTGCTCAACTAATGAAGGCAAACAATACCGGTGAGACCAACATAGAAGTAGTCGGAAAATATTTTCGACTTACATTTGTTTTTAATGCTTTAAAAACTTCTCTAAATTTATGTTTGAGTTCATTTATAACTCTGAGTTTATTTTAATTTTCGAAATTAGAGGAGTGCTTAGCCTTAAGACATGATTAGAGGGAGGCAATCTAGTTAAACTAACCATGCATGCACCATGATGCATCACGGGATGCTCTTCCAACATATTTCATCAAAGCCACATGCAAAGGACAAGCATGGGAGGGCAGCAAGGTCTTGTTTTGCAGGAAATCATGGAGGCATGTGAGGCAAAGGAGCATGGACATGACTCAAAGCAAAGACATCAAGTGGAAGGACCAATAATGCAAGCAAAGGAGTGGATGAGAGAGTTTGGGCGGTGCAACCCATAAAGCGAAGATGAGTGTGATGGAAGAAAACCAAGCCAGGGAGGGGATGAAGCCACCCAGGCCGGTCGGCCCAGGCCGGCCGGCCTCCCCCTATTTAAGCACTGGGCCGGCCGGCCTCCCCCTATTTAAGCACCCTCAGTGCTCCCCTTCGGCAGGTAAGTTGCTCATCCAACTCTCTGTTTGTGTGCTCAAGCTTGTAGTCCAGAACCACCTTAGACTTAGCCATCCATCCCGAGTTTGTTTCATCCAACAAAACACATCCTAATTCCACTCAAAGTCCATACTCCGAAATAAATTTTGTGTGCCTTGTTACTGGTTGAAAACCCCGGGATTATATTAGAGAGGAGAGTGCAGCAAATATGTGGAAGAAAACCACAAGCCTTTTTACCAAGAAGAAGGGATCGTCGTCACCCAAGCGATCATCGACAACGTCTTCGAGGAGGCACTCGGTTTCCGAGTCTCCTCGGAGTATGGAGGAGGACACGGCACCGCCGAGGAGGAACGACACTCTTTTCCTCGGTGGCATGTGGGCCACAAGAAGCTCGTCTATGAGGTTCACCGAGCCTCAAGGACGTACGGAGGAGCCGCCCGTCCCACCTCATCGTTCAACACGATCATCCGCTCTGCCTCCATACGCTCCGCGGTATTCCGAATATGGATTTATCATCATGTCGGAGGAGGTGGAGAAGAAGCCCGCTCGCCTTGAGAAGAGGCTTGTAGCGAACGTCGATTTCGATGACCAAGCTCTCAACCTATTGGGTTTTGGCACGGATATTTACTACATGTTGGGACACCTAGGATGGGTGCAATTCTCCAACGGAGTGTCGGCAAACACCCACAAGGAATTCGCCTTGGAAATTCTCATGACCATGGCGCCTATCCTTGATGAGGGGGTGCCGAGTCTCTCATTCCGGTTGGAGGGAATTCAACAAGTGGTTCCCTATGAACATATTAGGGAGCTACTTGGTTTTCAAAAGGGAGCTCCGAAACTAGTAGACGTGCCGGAAGGCATGTTGGACGGTTTTTGGAATATGATCTCGGGAGAAGCCCACCAACAAAGAAATTCTATCCGGAACCCTATCATCCAAGTGTTTCACTCATGGATGTGCAAAAGGATCTTGGGGAGAATGAGAGAAACAAAGGTGACCGACACAGAGTTGAATTGGCTTTACTCGGGTTTGATTGCCAAGCAGCCAATAGACCCCTCTTACCTCATGATCAACTGGTGGTGTTGTGAAGCAACATCGGGTTCGGGAGATATTGGTTCGGGGTGTTACCTCTCCATGTTGGCTATCTCCTTAAGACCGGTATTACAAAGAACCCCGAGCATCTTCTACCCGGGTCTTCCCTTGGATTTGAATATACGAAGCAAGGCAAGTATATAAGTGGAGATGAGAGAGGAGGCTTCAAAGTGGCCAAAGTGAATTTGCCCCTTCCGGATGCAAGACTAAGACTTTTTATTCAAGGGAAGAAAGATTGGTTAGAGGAAGGACTTCTCGTGACGGCAAGGAAAAATAAAAGAGGAAGAATTATAGAAGAAGGATCTTCCGCGCCACAAGAAGGAGGTGCACAACAAAATTATGTGCCACCGTATGGAGGAATTCCGACGCCGCCAAGTTGCTACGGTGGTCCACCAATGCAAGCATGGGGGAGTGGTGCAGCCATGCCCCCACCAAATTATGTGGTGCCCAACGTAGCCTTTGCGGAGCCTTATGCACATTTTCCTCAACCACAACAAAGTGTGGCCATTATTGGAGGATATGCTGCAAGAAACATGCAAAATATTGCAGCCATCCAAGCTAATGCGGCTCAATTGGGTGAAGGAAATGCAAACATTGCCTATGAGCTTGGACGCCTTCACCTAGCACCGCTGGAACAATTCATAGGAGGAGAGGTTCAATCCTATTATGAGCAAGGGTATAACCATCAAGACTATCAATATCAACCACCGGCGGAAGATTAGAGATAGGAGGAGCTTTAGTTATCTTTCCTTTTCTCTTTTTCTTTAATTTTCAGCTTGTGTATGCCTATGTATGCGTAGTATTTTCAGTTTTTACTTTAATTTTTAGCATGTGTGTTAGTTTTTATTTTCATCATGAATAAAGTCACCACCTAGTTTTTACCTTTGGTAAAGTTACAAAGTTTATGCCATGATGATATATGATTATAATTGCCGCTTTGTTTATCTTTGTAATTGTTTTATGCATGATTAAGCTTATGCTCTCTTAAAATGCAAATCTGAAATTATCTAAATGCTAGCTTAATCTTTAGCGGAGGTTATGATAAAAATAAAGACCCATAGTGTTTTATGTCCTCTCAAGTTTTAGATGGACTAAAGATGATTTGTTCTTAAAAGATGCTAACCTTGTCATAAATACCACTTGCGTGTTGCTCTACCTATCCAGAGTCATATAAATATTTGAGTGCATAAACCTTAGTGGACAAGATTTATTTTTGGGTGAGTTATTTCAGGCCATGATTTCTCTGGCCCGAGACTAAGAAGCTGGTCATTCCGTTTTTGCGTATCTATCTTATTGCTAGCCTTTTATCCGTGCATTGTGCATCCCCACATTGGAGATTTCACAAACCTCGCCGGATATCCACCCTTAAAACCAAAAATCATCTTTTGTGTTTACCTCCTTGACCACAACCTACCATTGAGTATGGATCATCAATTCAAGGAAGATCGCAAGATGGCGCCAAGGTTGAAGATTTCAAGTATCTTTCCAAAGGAAAAATATTTATAGTACCTACCTTATCTCTATCACCTCTTTGCCCGAGGACGAGCAAACGTCTAAACATGGGGAAGGAGGTAGGTACAATGCAATTTTAGAGTTCAAGGGGAGCAAATAAAAAAACAGAGAGAGAAGAAAGAAAGAAAGAAAAAGAAAAAAATGAGTATAAAGAAAAAGAAAAAAAAAGATATGAGTATGTGTAAAAATAAAATAAAGTGAACTCCCCGGTTCTCTAAAATGCATTAGGAATTTCAAAGTTTCAAGATTAAAAGATCCAAACTCATTTTTCAACCATGTGCAATCCGATAACGAGGACTTCCTTTGTGCCTCGGGATCACTCTTTGCCATTTGCACATGTCCACCTATCTCAAGTGTGTGTAATTTTCTCCCCCCCCCCTCCTTGATATAACATTATTTTCCAATGACCTTTTTGACGAGTCTCGGTAAGACCATGAGAAGCTTGTCTTGTTTTGACAACATCTCATTTATAATATCTTGGTACGACTAAACTTTCCCGAAAAGCTCCATATAAAGCCTACCACATATATGAATGTTATGAGAGGGAAAGGAGTAGAATAAATAGGCTCTAGAGACAAGATGAGATGAGAGTTCAGGAGCAAGATGGAAGGTGGTTTAAATTTATGAACTTGGTTTAGCTCTTTTTCATCTCGTTCTTTATTTCAAAATTTCTGAGATCTATTTGAATTTTGGGAGCATGCTAATACTTGTGGGATAAGCTTAATTAATAATCTACCCTCCGTAGGGATGAAGGCTAGTACATTATGAAAATTTAACGAACTAAACGTTTGAGAGCATTATGTTTTCTCGTGTATGATCAAGTGCAAGGTTTAAACAATGAAGGGCAACGATGATATCCATCGAAGGCTTACTCGAGGACGAGCAAGGTTTAAGCATGGGGGAGATGTTGATGGTGAAATTCTGTCAACCTAGCCATGAGTTTACCTTCGGTGTTGGCATGAATTTTATATATTATCCATTGGTACTAACCCCCTTGGTATAACAAGTTCGTTTGTGCATGTCGGTTTTGGAATTTAGTGTTTATGCAGGATTTTAGTGTTGAAAGGAAGACTTCCGAGATAAGTTCATTAAGCACCTGGTGACAAGACCTTGAAGCCCGGTACAAGTCAAGCAATGAAGTAAACATGACTCCAAGAAGCCCAAGGACCAACCCGAGAAGATGGAAAACTCGAGGACCCAGCAAAAATTGGAATCTTGCGGGACAAGGAGCTTCATCTAATCCGAGAACTCGGCGTCAAGGGCCCACATGCAGTTGGAGGAAGACTCTAGAAGACTCGGGAAGCAACACCGAGCAAAGGAGGCCACGGGCTGGGCTGAAGTGGGCTCAGGCGGCCCGGCCCGCCACTTCAGGCCCATCGGCCCCCCTAGCCGCCTCGGACTATTTATAGCCCCGAGGCCAGCGCCACGCATCAATCGTTCACATCCGCCGCCGAGGAGCAGAAGAGGGACACCATCTCGGAGAGGAGAGGTCGAGCTAGTTGTCTAGGATCTCCCTAGCGGCGTGGGAACCTTGCAAGGAAGACCACGTCGTTAGCTAGAAGCAAGATCAAGGTAGGATCTCGGTGGTGATCTTGATTCATGTATCATGTATTATGTTGAATTATCAAGTTGCAATCCGATTTCTAGCGATCGAGTGTTTCTCCTCGACTTTGATTTCAATTGGCTTTTCTATCTTAAGATCTATTCTCGAGATAGATCATCGATGGTGTTCTTGTAGTCGTGGTGGCTAGAGGTGCATGCCGACCTTGAGATTTCAACTTGTCTTTGGACTCGCCTAGACTAACCCACGAATAGGGGTGCGTTGTGACGAGCGGTGGCTCCAAAGGCGGTGTTTTGGAGTCGGACGGCGTGATTTAAAGATGCTTTTATGAGATTGAACTTGTTTACTTCTTCTTTGCTCGGAATTTTAACAAAGCTTGATCCAATCTCTAGATTGGTTTATCTATCCCCTCTATCTCTTGCTACCTCCGGTTTTCATAGATTAGATTCGTTTTTATGATGTTCTCTAGATTAGATGCATAAGATTCCCCTTTGAAGATCGAAGTTCTCGGCTTTATTAGATTGATTCTTGCATCGCACATTTGTTCCACGGATTCGATACCATGGGTTCACACTTGAGGGAAGAAGGGTCCCTTGACTATGACGGAAGACTTGTCCGCTTGCAAGTCCAATTGAAGTTTAATACGAATATATACCGTCAACAGGGTGTGACACAACAACTCCGGTGACGACTCTGGCAACAACTCCGGCGACGATTCTGAAGACCATGAGGCAAGTTCTGAAACCATCGCACACGATTTGTCCTTGTACCTTCACATCTTCAGTGATTAATTGTTCTGATGCATCAATTTCCATTTGTTGTACGAAGTTACTGCACATGACATTGACAGGATTTGGACTGAAATCAACAAGCTCAAGGAATCCGCTGAAGAGAAGCAGGCAAGTTTTGAAACCAGTTAGAGCTAAACAGCTTTCTTGTAAATTACAACTGTTATGAAGCTTGCATCAATATAATTTTTTCCTTTGTTTTAGGAACGTCTTTGTTACTCGGGATGACATTGACTACATCGGAAAGGAATCGACAAGCGGGATGAGCAGCTTAAAGCCACAAAAGAGGCGGAGATTGAACTTCTAAAGAAGAATCTTGAGTGGCGAAAGAGTTGCAAAACTAGAGACAAGGCTAGCTGAACTTGAGGCGAAGCCATCTAGCTAACTAGTTCCCTTGCAGCTACAATCTAGTTTGGTGATGCGCCCATCGATCTTATTTTGGTGATGTGCCTGTAATGCATGTCGATGTGAATATGTTTGTTATGAGTTAGTTTGCTTGGTGATGTGAACTTGTGATGCATGTCATATGTGAACATGTGATGCTATATCAACAGTCACACTTGTTTGCTTGGTGATGTGAACTTGTGATGCATGTCATATTAGAGCCCATAAACAACACCTAAAAATTGTAAAAATACGAAAAATTCATAGTTGGTAATTTAGTAATTGAATAAAATATCAACACACTTGTTTAACCAAATTTCTTAAAATTAGATTTTTATCTCATGTTTATGATATACTATATACTAGTAGCAGTAGTACTTGACTACATTACTCATTTAAGGCCACACAAGCCCACTCGCTAGGTTAGTAGGGAAGGCGCCTCCCTCAGATCTCCTCCCACTCTCCCTCGCGCCCGGCTTTCTCCCCCTCGCCTTGTCCCCTCACCTCCCCCCCACGCGCGGCCTTGCGCTACACCCCTTCTTGAGACAGCGCCACACCGCTCGGCGCGGAGCGCACCACACCTCGGCGGAGATCGGGAGGAGGGACCGGCGGCGGCGATGACGGCGGCGACTAGAGGAGGGATCCGGTGGCGGCGGCGACTAGGAGGAGGAGGGATCCAGCCAGGTCGGCGAGGGCGAGGCGTGGCGGCGAGCAACGGCGGCGAGTAGAGATCCCTCGCTCACGGTGACAAGGTCGATTGGCGAATTTGTATATTTTTGAGTTTATGGTATGCGCTATAAAAATGCGTCTATAATCAATTATACAAATATGCATATGCTTTTCTTTTATATAATGTATAATATACTTGGGGTGAATTGCGGGGTATGCATTGGCTCCTTTGTATAAGTACATGTGGACATACTTAGTTTTTGATGGTATACATACTTAGCATTTCCCTTTAGATTGACTCTTATATTTGGTTTTGCTCTTGTTCCTATGTACATGTGCACATTCTCTCCAAGTTGAATAAGTACCTCATCAAGAGGAGCATCTTCCTCTTTAAAATGGTATCGCATTGCCTAAACTAATTTTTGTTCTGAATTTTGCATTTATGTTAATGGTTTACCAAGAACAAATGATATTATAGTGGGCTAAAGTAGTTCTGTAATTCTTGACTATTAATTCACAAGATAAACGCGAGGACTATAGACCTGGGCCACAAGATGAAGAAGAGGGTTATGGCTACTAGTGCACAACAAGACAGGTGGGTGGGGATCACAGCACCAAGGACATCCACAAAGTGGCCGTGACACAATGATAGTCAGGTCGACATAGGGGATGCAGTACCATTGACTCAAAAGCGAGGTTCGGGTGCTTCGCTCATTGCTAGACAAAAGATACCTTTGCACTTGAATTCAAAAAACTAAGCAATGATGAAAAGTGGGACTTGTTTGATAAGCATGTGCAAACACGAAGCTCGAAGGCGCGAACCGGGCATTCAAGCTTTTCGGAAGGCGGCACCAAGGCATGGAGACAATTTAGTTCAGCTTAGGCGAGATTTTATCGAAAGGACTTGAGCCATTTACAAGGCACGTTTATCATCCCGGAGCATGGAATTCATGAAGCGAGGAACGAGCAAGTCATCATTGGTGTCAAGTTCAAAGAACTCAGAACACAAGCGGCAACATGGGTCAATGGTTATCGAACAATTTGAGGAAGAGGACGGACAATTAGCGCAATCGGTATCCCTAACCCATATGACGCCTACCCTGACGATCGTTCCAAGAATTGGCTGCGAGCAAGGAGTAAGCTAGTGATTAAACACCGTGTTGCCGTGATAGTGTTCAACAACAAAGAGGCAGAAAAATTAGCTGCAGACATCAAGGAGAAGATTGCATGTGCAGAATCTTCAGGAATGGCAGGGCAGAGGGAGTATGATGTGCTAAGTCAGTGGTTGGGCTACCCTGAACAACCAGGTCACGTGCGTGGTGTCTCCAGCCTACAGGCTGGAAGTATGGATAGCCTCGAGACGCTTCCATGTACAGGAAGAGGAAGAGGATGAAGACCGACGCATCAGTTGATACGGAAAAGATAAAGGAACAAATCAAGAAAGAACTGGTGGTTGAGATGCAGATGTAGAACATGCAGATGCAGAGGTGGTGTTGTCACCAGTGTCCAATCGCGCAAGCCCTTCACCCGCCACACTGAAGAGCAGCTGTGCGTCCGCGGATAATATAGGTTTGATCGATGGCACTGCGGAGTTGGCGACGGAGGTGCGCTATGACGATCATACATACGAAGACCTTATAGGCATGTTGACTGAACCCACACACTGTGGCCTATGGATCATGTGGAGGGATCTTCAATGTGAGGCTGCAATTGGTCTTGTTCATCCAGAGCAGACTACGCTACAAACAGTCCCGATTCATGAAGACTGTGTTGTGGTTGAAGTGCTCATTGTATATACTATCTTTGCGGATGAACTGGTGGAATACCCTCCTAATGACGAGGTGATGAAACTCGGACAAGCTGAAGGATAGAGGTTACAATGGAGAAGGTGTCGAATTGACATCAAGGGAGCACCAACATGTAAATCTGCTCACGAGCTACGGTAGAGATTCCTTGTAGCTCACAGTACTGCAGACAAGTTCCTTCCCCACATGGTTCCCCACATCCTCCTCCTCCTCCTCCTCAATCCCCACATCCGCTAGACGTTCCATTCAGACCTCCTCCTCGTCCTGAAAAACTTGCATCCCCACCTCCTCGTCATCCTGAAAACACAGAAAAACTTGCTCATATTGCTAATCGACAGAATCAAACACCACCACCTCCACCCCCACCGCTAAACCAAATGGATCCCACATTGCAATAGTTCTTTGCCGCTCAAACCCAGCTGCTGCAAAACCTCACTGCCACCGTCCAGAACCTACAAGCTCAACAGAACCAACCAGCACCCCCTCCTCCACCTCCGCCACAGCCGAGGGATAAGCATAAGGTGTTTATGAGCCACCACCCTCCTACCTACTCCCACTCCTCCGATTCGTTCGATGCCGACGACTGGTTGAAGACAGTTACCAAGAAACTTGAGATCGTTCAGTGCACCGACCGAGAGATGGTCCTTTATGCGCAGTGCATTGACAGGGAAGTCTGATTGGTGGGATGCATATTCGACTGCACATCCTAATAGAAACAATAATACTTGGCAGGAATTCAGAGATAACTTCCGTACATATCACATTTTTTCAGGAGTGATAAAGCTAAAGCAGAAGGAGTTTCTTGCACTGAAGCAAGGGAATATGACTGTCACAGAGTATCTTGACAAGTTCACTCATTTGTCTCGTTATGCTCCCGATGTAGTGAATACCGATCCCAAGAGACAGGAAAGATTCTTGGATGGATTGATTGGACCACTCAATTATCAGCTGCAGAGCCATACATTTCCCAACTTTCAGACGTTGCAGAACAAAGCTATAGGTTTGGAGAATAAACGAATGGAACTTGGTGAACAGAAGCGCAAGTTCAAGTCTCATGGACAGTCCAGCAACACACGCCCCCTCTTCAACTCATCTCAGAATTCTCAGTTTTACTCTGGTGGATCAAGTGGAAATTATACACAGAATTTACAGTTGCAGCACTAAACTCAACCACCTCAGCACTCAAGCCATCAGACACCACATGCTCCAAGTCATCATCAAGATCGCTCAGGAGCACCAGTGAGAAGCAACTCCACAGTTCGTCCAAATGGTTGTTTCAATTGTGGAGAATTTGGACATTATGCCAACATCTGCCTGAAGCGCAACATGCAGACTCCTCAGAAAGGCAATGGTCAAAGGTTTGGACAACCGTTATCACAAGCTCGCATCGGGAACTCTACTCCTCAAGGTACTACATGCGTGGTAGAGTGAATCATGTGATGGCTGAACAAGCTCAAGACGCTCCAGGTGTTGTGCTGGGTACGTTCTCTGTCAACTCTGTACCAACAACAGTTTTATTTGATTCTGGAGCATCGCATTCATTCATTACTGAACAATTTGTGGCAAAGCATGATATACCTATGAGTTATATGAAGACACATTTGCTGATTAGTTCCCCGAACGGTGAAATGAAATCTGCTTATGTATACCCATGGGTCAATCTTAAAATCGGGGGAATAGATTTTCAAGCTGATCTAGTAGTTCTTACATCAAGTGGAATAGATGTGATACTTGGAATGGATTGGTTAGGCGAATGTGATGGAATAATTCTGTGTGCCAAGAAGACAGTGCTCTTAACCAGTCCTCAAGGAGATAGGATTGAAGTTGTTGCTACCACCCCATCCAAGAAGGAAGGAAAAGTGAATCAAGATAAAGGAAAATAAGAGAAGGAGCTATGACTGCCAGAAGAACTCAACGTGCAAGATGAGCTTATAGAAGAGTACCCTTAGATTCCTTTCCAAGCTCTCTGAATCTCGGAACGAGATTCTTTTTAAGGGGGGTAGATTTGTAACACCCTAAAATTCCATCATTAAAATAAATATAAGCAACATGGTGTTTTAGTTTTTGTTTTCTAAGGAATAAATAAATTATCAATTAAATTTGGCTCTAAAATATTTAAATATTACTTTTGAATAATTTTAGAAGCAATAAGTGCTTGTGCATCATCTTTTGGTTGCATAGTGTTTTTTTGTGTGTTGGTGTGAAGTTTTAAAAGTTTTTAAAAGGATTTTGAAAAAAAAAACCTTCCCATAACCCCTCTCCTCTTTCCAGCCTGCCGGCCCATCTCTCCTTCCCTCTCCCTTTTCTTTTTCCGCAGAGCCGCCAACTCTTTCTTTAGGCCCAGGCGTGCCCGCACTCACTCGCCTCTCTCCTCTCTCCTCACGGTGGTGGCCGGCCCACTGTCGGATTCCCCCCTTCCTCCGGCCGGGTTCCCCTGTTCCGCCCGCAGCCGCACCGGCCGGCCGAATCCCGGCGCCCCTCGGCCTTCCCCTCCTTCAATCCTTGTCATCAAGGAGTAATGAAGCACCGGCCGGTTCCCCCTTCAATTCTCCTTCAGTTACTCCTTTCCCTCCCCCTTAATTTCCATCAAAACCGCCGGCGACCCCCTGGCCATCAATGGCCATTGCACCCCGGCCGCCGCTCCCTTCCCCTCTCCCTGGCCTATATAAGCCGAGGCCGAGCCTTGCCTCTCCCTTTCCCTCTTTTCCCGCACCCTGCACACCCTGCACCCCTCTCCTCACCTTCGCGCAGCGCCGTCGCCGATCGATCTCTGCCGCCGGGCCATTACCGGCCACCCGGAGCTCCTCATCGTCGGTGGAGTGTCCCTGACCCCCTCTCCCTCCCTCTTCTTCGCGATCAATGCTCACTCGAGCCTTCTTACATGCAGGCGCCTCTCCATCGCCGAGAGCCATCTCCGGGGCGCCGCCGCCCGCCGGAGCCACCGGTCCCCGATCTCCGCCGTCTCTGCCTCCTCGTCGCTGTTATTCTCGCCGTAGCCTCACATCAAGGTGAAGAAGTCATCTCCCTCTCCGTTTTCCCTGTCCCGAGGCACCTAGTGTTGTCACCGGCCTTGCGCTTGATTCGCCGCCGTCTGCCTCGTCAGACGAGGAGCCACCATGGCTGCCAGAGCCACCCCCTGGAACCCCTTGTTGAGTTCGCCGTCTCCTTAGTTTCATGTAGGTGCAAGCTGGCGCCAAAGCAGACCTTGTAACTCTAGTTTGCCTTTTTTCTGGCGGTTCGTGGCTGGCCGTAGAAGCCGTCTGCCCGCGCCCGCCGTGCGATCGTCGTCCCGGCCGCCCGATCCGGAACGGTGAGATCCAGCCCGTCGGTCAAGCAGCTGCAGTTTTACAAAAAGAACCCTGCCCTTTCTAATATCACAAGACTACCCTCCCGCCAGTTAAAATCCTTTCTTTTAGGTCCTTTTCTTTACGTTTAGACCCTCGAGCTTTTTGTTTTCCCTCGACCGTCCATGTCCTGATCAACGGCCCAAATTTGTTCGACCCCGGGTCAACCGGCTGAGTAATGGTCAACAGAGCCGCCCGCCGCCATTTTTTCTAAAGAACCCCCGGGTTTCCTTTCTTTTGCAAGCCGGTCCTTCCACCTTATGAAACCTTTACAACTAGGTCCAGGTTTTCTTGTTTTAGCCCCTGTTCTCTTAGGTTTTCCCACCCGAGGACCAAACTCTGTCTTTTTACGTTATAAACCTCTGGTTTATATACGTAATCATGTTTTAGCCCTGGTTTCTTGCGCTAGGTCCTCGAAGCCCCTGCTTTCTTCACGTAAAATCCCCGAACCTTGTTTTGGTCAGATTCTATGCTTTTACCTCCGTTTCCACCGTTTCAAGTTGCGTTAGGTTCATATCAACTCAAACTACGTGTTAGGGCCAATGTTGAACATGTTCTATGTTTTATAATTTATTTAAATATTAAATATGATTAATCTGTTTACACATGCTTTTCTAATTAAAATCTAATTAGAAGTCTAACACGTGTTTTCATAAGAAAGTTAATATGATTAATACTAGTTAAATATTTTTTATAATTCAAAGTTAATTAGATGTATACCTTGGTTTTCATAATCAAACTTAAATTGATTAATGATTATGCAATTTGCTTCCTAAATAAAAGCAACATAGGTTATATCCCGAGTTTTCTTAATTAATTGTTTATTTGATTAATATGAATAATATAAAGGTGTTTTTAAATTATAATTTGATTAGTTCAACTCGAAATATAAAGATGAACGCCTAGATGCTTTTACAAGCTTCTTTTAAATTAAATGTTTAATTTGCATAAAACATACTTGAATATTTATAAATAAAATTGGACTAGGCTTACATCGTCTTTTAAATACAAATATAACTTGCTTAATTGTAAATAGGGTATTTCTCTGAAATAACCTATGCACACGATTTTACTTAATTAAAAGATACCTAGCACATAGCTAGCTCTTGTTTGTGATCGTCCAAATCTCCCGATAGTTCCGAGTGTTTTTGCGTTCGCGTTCCTAGAGCCAAACCTTGTTCTCTCTTTAAGCTTTTCATGCTTGGTGTATTGTTTTGTTTATTGAATGTCTTTTTGTGTGCTCGTAGACATCGTGCCAGTTTCAAGTGAGCAGCCAGTTGGAGCGGATCAAGAGCAAGTTTTTGAAGAAGAACCCAGTGTTTAAGCATGGAAGGCAAGTGGACTTCTCCCCCTGCATATTCTATTTTTGTCCCACACAACTTGCATGATAACTAAGTTTACTTTTAATTATTGTATTGCATAAATTTGATGGGAAATCACCTTTTTAAGGACATGACTAGAATTTTATCCCTATTACCTTGGACAACCCTTTTAAATAAATGTTTTGGGTAGAAATGCTTAGTTCCTATAACTTGGGACGGTTCAAATGAATCTTTTACATTATGATGAATGTTGATCATGATAACTATGGTGAAAGATGATGCTTATGGTTAATAACAAGATCATATGTTGTAATTGGAACATGGAGAACCACCCAGGAAAACAGTGCAACCACAGTCCATATGGCTCGCTTAGCCAATTAATTAGGTGTGTGGAATTATCGATAGCCTTATCCGAAAGGAGCAGGGGGCGGGAGTTGTAGGGTATAGCCCGGTTCTTTTGGGGGTAGCAGCCTTTGCTAAGCTTGACCACTAGGGAGGTTATAGTGCGCTCCATTGTTATGTGTCTTACGCATATCTTTGTAAAGGCTTAGTAGTGGACCCTAGCCACTCACCTCGGAAGTGTTTAAGGGTCCGATCAACCCAGGTAACATGGGGAATCTGTGTGGTGAAAGTGTACAACCTCTGCGAGTTAAAGCGATCGATCGGCCGTGCTCACGGCCAGAGCGGCTGGACCCTCACATGATTAATAAACTTGAAGATGGAATTAAATTGTGGTTTATGTATTGTTTGAGATGGAAAGTTTTCTAAAAGTCTTTTTAAATGGGATGGTGTAAACTTATACCTAGTAAATAGGTCCTTGCTAATAAAATTTGACCAACATTAAAATGCTAAGCGCAACAAACTCTTAGCCTATTCTTGATAGCCTTGCATCTTCCCCCACTTGCTGAGCTCCAACCATAAGTGTGCTCACCCTTGCTTACCCGCTGTTCGTGAGGAGAACATCGGAGAAGAGTACTTCAGCGACTACGATGAGTTCGAGGCTTCGTGCCCCATATGCCCCTGCAAGTCAAGACTCGAGTTGCTTCGTCTAGTTATCATTTGTTCGTTTTTAAGACCTTCGAGTCTAACGTTTGAGTGTAATAAAGAGATAATGTAATGGTTTAACTCTTGTAAGTTTTGATTACTGTTTATGATATTTCACTCATGACGTCTATCATATGTGTGTAAACTTGATCTTGGCGCACATATGAGATGCATTTGGTTTTCTTCGGAAAATCAGGTGTGACACTAATACCTCTGTAATAGCTCCTAGTGAGACACCACTATTACCAGTCAACCAGAGTGATGTGATGGCTGGTGCTGATGAATCTGTCGACGACATTTCAAGGAAGTCAGAGGTACATCTGGGCCCAATACCTCTGTAATAGCTCCTGGTGAGACACCACTAGGAAAGAAAGCCCTTGAGAAACCTTCAGCCATTTCAAATCAGCAAGGAAAGAAACTTTCCGAAAATAAAATCTCTACACCATGTACAGCAGGCAAGAAATCCCTTGAGAAACATTCAGCCATTTCCTAGCTGCAAGAAGAGAAACTTGCCAAAAATAAAAGCTCTACACCACCTACAGCAGGCAAGCAAGCCCTTAAGAAACCTTCTTCAGCCATCTCAAAGCAACAGGAAAATAAAATTGCTGTAAATAAAACCTCTAAGATGCCTACTACAAAGCGATCTGAGAGAAACACCAAGAAGTCCTTGGTCTATGACTAACCCAAAGCGATCTGAGAGAAACACCCAGAAGAATCCTTGGACTATGGTTAACCCAAATTACAAATTCGGAAAGAGCCTTCTCAGTGATGATGATCTCAAAAATGCCGCTCCTTGTACCAGAGAGCTCCACACATTGTACATGCAACGTGGTAAGTCAGATGATGATTCTTCGATTATGGTCGCACTTCGGCCCGGGACCAGTGCATGGCCTCAGAGAGATAAATCGTCAAACGGACTCCAGCAGCTACCTGTGCAACTCAATGATTTGTACGATCTCTTCAACTTGGATGCTTTGGATCTGACACTTCTCCGCTGCTTCGTCTTGTAAGTTGCTTGAAAATTTAATCTGCTTCTCACAAATCATTCTCTATCTAAATGTGATTTTTGCCTCACATCATCTTTACCATGTATTTTGCCTTCTTACACTTTGTTTTTTCTTACTAATAGGAATATGGCTGTAGAAGTTGAGAAGATGGGTGCTGCAGTTGGCTTCCTTGATCATGAATGCCTTTGCTTGACAACGTTGAACAGCACAGATCACACTCTTGCTTTCTTTGTGTCCTATATGTGCAATGCCTTCAAACTATATGCTAAAAAGAAATTCATCCTTACTGCTTATCTCAGTACGAACCACGGATTTGATGGTGATCGTTCCGGCAAGGTGGAAGGTCTACTATCTTGATTCATTGAAGAGAGTTAAGACTGATACTAACCCTTTTGATCAAATCATTAATGAGTAAGTTATTTCTTTCTTAACCTGCGGATGTTCCTCAACAAACTTTGCAGAGTATATTAATTAATAGTGCCCTAACAATTGTTGCATGTTTCGTTGTAGGGGTTGGGAACGTTACTACCGCAATAAGAAGTCGCGCCTTAGCACCTTGGAACATGTCAAAGATGTTAAGGTACATACCACTTATTTCCTTCATGTGGAAGCTAGTACTAAAGCTTGAGTTTATTTCTTCTTGATCACCACTATTTTTCTTTGTACATTTATTGCGTGCCACCAACAACCATCAATCCAAACCTCTGCGGCTTCTATTGTGCCTATCACATGCTTAAATTAAAAGATAGAGGCCCAGATATGGAGGTACTTTCTTGGGATCTTACTTATCAGCACTGCACATGTTTGGTAACCACCTATATATGTTGTGTGCTGACTGGTGACATTGTTATATCCAGAGATTAGGGCTAGATGAGCATCCTCTCCACAAATCCACGTTGGTCTATGTTCGTGAAAGAATTGCCACATTCCTCATGGAGCAGTGATCACAATGAGGAAAATTTCATGCTGATGAAACTGTGTGGGCTAATATTGTATATGGTGACTAGGAAATTTTTGCAATCCTCCTTCTCCCATGAATTTTGTGATATTATTGTCAAGCCAGTGATGCTTCTTTACTTGTGAGATGATGATGCTGAATTTTGTCATATGATGCATGTGAATTATGTGGATTTGTGAGTTTGAATGTCTTTGGATCTAATTTACGGAATTTAGTCATATCTGGCTGGTTCCAGAATGCAGCCCCTGATGGCTGTCAAATCCTGGCTGGTTCAAGGATGCAGAAGCAGCGGCAGCATCGTAGGTGGCCTACGATATACATGTGCAGGCGTTAATTAAAGCTCGTTACAAACACTGATCACTAATAAGCAGGCTTCATTCGAACACCCGTTACAAACATGCCAACAATGTAACGGCGTAAAAGCCCGCTACCGCGATCGATGGGCCCCGAACTTGGCCTCGTTTCGTCAAGAAAGAGGAGACGGTTCACCGCAGGCGTCTCCGATATTGATTTCACAGTAACGGGCTCTGTTTTGCTGCCTGTTACCAAAGTTCCCTGTGGGCCCAGAGAAACAGTCTTTTTCACGTGACAGGTGACTAGTTGTGGTAACGGTTGTTGTTTGATGCCCGCTATTCTAATCCTAGTTGTCTGAGGCAGACGCGTGAAATAGACGCGTCTCATTTCGTCGAGACATCGGAGACGATTACCGAGCAGCGTCTCGATGTTGAGTTCTAACGGGCTCTGTTTTGGTGCCCGTTACCAAAGTTCTCTATGGGTCCAGAGAAACAGCCATTTCACGTGACCGGTGGCTAGTTGTGGTAATGGTCGTTGTTTAATGCCCGTTACGAATATGTGTTATTACTTTTCTTGGCTCATTTGTAACAATTGATCGGTAGCAGGCGCTTTGCTCGTTACTAAAGGCTATCTATGCCCGTTACCAAAGTGAGTTTTCACGTAGTGCACCTTTGTCTTCCTCTCCGACCAAACTCCGCCTCGGCTATAGATGTCCAGGCCATGACCGGTGGCCCGCCCGGCACGGGTTTTCGGCTGCCCGCCCAAGCACGGCCGCGTGCCTAAGCTAGCTCAGGCTCCACCGGGCACGGCGTGGGCCAGCCGGTCACGACGGCAGCGCGCACGCCCGCACGGTAAAATAGGGGCGGCCCGTCAACGGCCCGTAGACTGCAACGGTAGGGAGGGGGAGGCGGCCCAGCCCACCGTGGCTCGCCAACGGTCGCCTCGCCCGATGGCGCCGCCGCGGCGCTGCCGCATATATAAGCGGCCGAGTCGGACCCCCCCCCAAACCCTAATCCCATTTGCAATCCCATCTCAGCTCGCTCGGCTTTGGCTGCGGCGCCTCTCCCCCGCCGCACACTGAGATCCAGATCCTCGCCGCTACCCTCGTTGTTCCAGCTCCACTTCCTCTCCATCTCCGGTGAGTAGATGTAGATATAGGCCTCGCCGCCTCGACGCCTCGGCTCATCCTCGTTGTCTTCTCTCGACGCCTCGGCTCCTCCTCTACCCTCCAGTTCGCCGCACACCCGCATCTCGGCATCTCGCAGCGGTTGGTTGGTCGTCGACTCGTCATCTTTCATCATCTCGTCTCGGCTGGGCCGCACGGTAACCGCCTCCCCAAACCCTAACCCTAACTCGTAGATCTAGATCTAACCGTAGCATTTCCTGAAGTTCTTGTGCTAACCTAGCATCCTCCTTCTTCTTGCAGGTCTTGTGCTGATGCAGTGATGCTGCACGGGGCCGCGTGTCGTTGAGGAATGGAGCCGCCGAGGTGGCCAGGCGGGTTGCAGTCAGCAGCTCGATCTCGTCGTGATGGCCGACATGGACGAGTACACCATCAACGACGACCTCAGGGCCTGTGGGCTCCCTGGGGACGACGAGGACGACCTAGCATCCGGCGGCGAGGCATTGTTCGGCAGCGTTGCTGCTCCGATCAATGTTGATGGCGGATGATGATCGGTCTTCTTGGGCTGCGGTGCTGGTGCTCCTCCACCTCCTCCTCCTCCTGAGCCGCCCGTGATGCCTTCATGCCAATCTGTCAACACTTCTGGGGTCAAGCGATCCCGGTCTCCTGCATGGAACGACTTCGATGAAATCTTCGACACTTTGCCCACCGGCAAGAAGGTAAGAATCACGCCAAGTGCAAGCATTGCGCCATGTTCTTTCTGGTCGTTCTTCTGCTGGTACTGATCACTTACTTAGGCACCAGAAGGTCTGTGTTGCTAAAACTAAGCATGTTGCTCTTGTTCAGTCTCGTATTGCATTCAGTGCTGATGGTTCTGTTTATAATTGGGAGTACAAGCCTGATGTTGCTCGTAGGAGCTCATTAATTGCTAGACTTGATTTGCCTCTAGGTTTTGATTTTGAAAGTGCATTTGAGGAGTACATTCAGCGTGCTCACAACCCTCGTTTTACTAGTGTATCTAGGCAAACCACAACTAGAGATCTAGAGAAGTATTTCCTTGGTCGATCGATCGATTGAATCATTCAAGTCTGTTTCATCTGTTTGTCTCACATCTGATATTTGGTCTGGCAATGCTAAGGAAGACTATCTTAGTGTGGTTGTTCATTATGTATCTGCTGATTGGGAGTTAGAGAAAAGAGTGATTGGTCTTTGGCTCATTGATTGTTCACATAATGGTGTTAACATTGCTGAGCGTGTTGATTATGTTGTTACTGAGTTTGGTTTGAATGATAAAGTTTTCTCTGTCACTCTTGATAATGCTTCTTCAAATGCTTCTGCCATGTCAAAGCTCATACCTAAGTTTATTAGTTACCTTGGTCCTGATCCTGATCCACTTGACAAATTGCGTGGCCTCTTGCACCAGCGATGTGCATGTCAAATTATTAATTTGATTGTCAAGTCTGGTTTGAAAAGGATCAAGGTGTATCTTGAGGCTTTTAGAACTGCCATTTCTTATTTGAACTCCTCTAACCAACGCATTCGAGTTTCGTAACTTTGCCTCAGTTAAGGGGTTCGACCTCGTAAATTTGGCTTGGATATGGATGTGAGATGGAATTCTACTTATCTAATGCTTAAGCACCTTTTGCCATATAGAGAGACATTCTCTACATTCATTGGTGCTAGTTATGGTTTGGTTAATGGTGAGCCTCTACTCAGTGAGGGGCATTGGGTTGTTGCTGCAAAGATTCTGGAGTTTCTGCAAATGTTTTATGAATCAACTGTTGCTTTATCTGGTGTTTACTATCCTACCAGTCCTTTGATGCTTCACCACATAATTGAGATTGCTGGTCATTTATATGACCAAGAGACTAATCCATTGCTTATGAACATTGTGACTCCTATGAAACTAAAGTTCCTTAAGTACTGGCAGAACATACCTCTTTTGTATTCCTTTGCATTTGTTTTGGATCCTAGAGCCAAGATGAGAGGTTTTCAAAATGTTCTTCAGATTCTTTCTCAGACTATTGGTTGTGATTATTCCAGTTACTACAATGAGGTAAGAGCTGAACTATATAAACTGTATAAGAAGTATGAGAACAAGTTTGGTGCAGTTAGGAGTCCAAGAAACTCATGAGCATTTGGATCTCTTGGTAAGAAAAATGGCTTGGGGTAAGATCTTTGGTGGTGCTACACCTACATCTGCATCTACTCTTGCATCTACATCTGCTCTTGCTACATCTACCTCTACTCTTGCATCTGTTTCTGAGTTGTCTACTTACCTGGACAGTGACACTATCACATGCTTTGATGATGAGTTTAACATTATGAATTGGTGGCATGAGCATAAACTTACATTTCCTATTCTTTCCATAATGGCTAGAGATATCATGGCTCCACTCAACAGTTTCTTCGAGTCTTGCTTTAGTCTTCTTGGCGGGGTGATTGAGGAGCGCGTCGTCGTGATTGCTGCCTCATACGGTGGAGATGTTGACTTGCATCAAGGACTGGGAATTGGGAGATGCAAGGGCACAGCATGAGGTTGAGAAGGGTATGGTTGAACTGGAAGGAGAAGGTCTGGTGGAAGAAGAAGGACAACCAGAAAATGTGTAAGTACTGAACTGTTTCCTATCTTGTATATTTCTCTGCTTGCTTGCTTGCTTGAGCTATACTGATGGCTTTGCTTTGTTTCTTAGGAGTGCTGGTTGTGCCAGTGGATCCATCTCTGGGTCTGCACCTTCTGTGTGAAGTGAAGGCAGAAGGCATTTTGGGGCTTTTGGTCTTTTGGAAGCAAGAATCAAGAGTGCAAGTGCAAGGCTCATGGCTAGATGGATCATTTCTGTTGCATTTGTGTTCCATTCTTGTAATATTGTCATTATGTGATGGCTTGATGCATGTAATGAACAATTAAACTTCAATTGTAGATCTGTTAGCTGTACTCTTTTTCCCTTCCTAGGGTTCTCACAAGGGTGAGTTTTACCTAGGAAGGTTTTTAATGAGGCAGCTATCACTTGATCATAATGATCAAGTGAATTTTTGTAAACAGATCTACAATTGCCCACTTATATGTTCAAGTGGTGAACTTTTGTTAGTCTTACAGATTTTGTTGTGTTTTTTGTTATTTCTGTGATGCTTGTAAATTCTTGAGTAGGAGGAGTGGTGGTTTGCATCACGGGCTGCGGGCTAGCCCGGCACGAAACAAGCCCGTGGGCCCGGGCTTGGGCCGCCAACCCAGCCCGTGGGCGGGCACGACACGGCACGGACAGCACTAGTGCCGGGTTAGGCCCGGCCCGCTAATGAGCGGGCCACCCCGGGCCCGTGCCAGGGCCGGGCCGGGCGGCCCGTTTGGACATCTATACCTCTGGCCGCAGCGTTACTAACTTCCTACTCAGGCGATCAGACTTAGTACAGGTGGACCCCGTACTACAGGCACCATGGCCCTTCCCCCCATCGGTCCAGCCGGCAACATGGGACGCAGCTGCAGGCATCAGCTGATCCTCGGTGCTGCACGGGGCCTACGGCCTACCATTGTTTGTCTGCCACGGTAGTGCTTGCTGTCTTACTGGACGTGGGGGAACCTGGTTCTGCTGCTCAACCTCTGGACTTGATTTTTTGAGTTGCCTCAGGGTTCAGGCCTCCAACTCGACCGTTGCCTCCATTTGATTTTTTATTTTGAAAAATTCCATTTGAATTTTTGAGTTGGCTGTGAACGGTTCACGGCCGGCCACAGCAGCGTTACGTTGGATCCAAATGCCACAGCTGCATTCTACCAACAAGTGGCACATGTTGTAATGCACATCTTGCATGCTTGGCGCTTCGTTTCAACATCCAAGCAGATAAAGAGGTGCCCAATGCAAGACTCGAGGATACAGTACGTCAAGAGTCAGTCAAGACTGAAGAGCAGACAAGAGGCACATGGGCGCACGCATCCGCACCTTGGGATGCTGCAAGCTTTTGTGTGAATGTATGTAGTTCTATATATGAACTATTTTATCCTGCTGCATGCTGCCTATAGTACATAAGTGTACGTATTTCACCTTTATTTGTTCACAATCCTCTTCACACACCATTCACTCAACACACACACACGTCTCTGAGAGCTCTGCAGCAATGGCGGAGATCTTAGCTGGACTGCTCACATCCGCTGTCGTCGGCATCGCCAAAAACAAGCTGGCCTCCGCCATCGCGGGGCAGGCCAATTTGCTGTGGAACTTCGGCGACGACCTGGAGGATATGAACTCCGTGCTGGAGTCCATCTCAGCAGCGCTGCAGGACGCTGAGAGGAGGTCGGTCAAGGAGAAGTTGTGTAGCGAACATGGCCCCATATGCCATTAGTTCGAGTTTGATTTTGGTGATTCATGACAACATGATCAATGTGACTAACCATATTGTTTAGCATGTCTTTGTAGACATTTCTAGGTCCCAAGGATGCCAAAATACCACATGCCAAATTGAGAAGATAGTCTATTTTTCAAGGGTCAAAAACAAGAAAGGAAAGAAAAAGAAAGGACACCGTCGGATGAACCGACGGTACCATCGGTGCATAGCGTCGGTGTAGTTGGTACACTGCGCGGGAGGCAAAATGAAGTCGGCACCGTCGGATGAACCGACGGTCCATTTTGTAGATGCGCCGGACGAATTGCGGAGGAAGAGCAGCGAAGACAGTAGCACCGGATGATCCGACGGTCTGAGTGTGGACACCGTCGGTCTATCCGACGCTCAGTTTGAATCAAGACAAAGACGCGCCAAGACGAAGTCTTCAGCACCGGATGAATCGACGCCTTGGTCAAGGGGAAGCGTCGGTCTATCCGACGGTCGCGTGGAAGCTACCGAGCGTTTTGGCGCGGGGTCTTGACCGGATGAGCAACGCACCGTCGGTGTAATGCGTCGGAGTAGTTGTGTCAGCGGATCTTCAACGGCTAAGTGACGTGGAGGGCACCGGATGAACCGACGCCTAGAAAAAGCTTAGCATCGGTTCATCCGACGCTACCTTTTCGATGGCGTTAGCCAACGGCTCTTTGGATGCCTTGGGCTATTTATACCCCCTCCACTCACCCATTTGAGGTAGCTGGATTGTGTGGAAGTGCACAGGAGTTCAAGACACCTAGAAGATCATATCCAATCCATCCAAGTGCTTAATTGCTCATCCTTAGACTTGCATATGCTTTGTGTATGTGCTTAGTGCTAGGCTTAGCTTAGAGCTGAGTGAGTGCAAGGTTGTGCCAACCTTGTGAGGTGATTCTTGAGTGAATCAAGGTGTACAAGGTTCGCCGGAAGCCTTGGGCCTAAGTGGCTCACCGGCAATCGTCATCGACCCTCCGGCTTGGTGTGGAGTGGTGAGGACACTTTGTGCGGGGGACGTGGAGACCCCCTTCCTTGGTGGAGAAGCTCCTTAGTGGAGGCGGCATCAAGGTGACCAAGGGAGCTTGTCAAGTGCCTAAGTGGCTAGCCTTTGTGGCGAGTCAAGTGGTGCTCTTGGGAGAGACTTGGTGACCGGGAAGCAATACTCTTGTGTGAGTGCTTCAACAACGTGGACTAGGGGTGGCTTAGTGCCTACCGATACCACGGGATAAATCGCGTGTCAAGAGTTTGCTTCCTCTCATCCCCTTTACGTTTCCGCATTTACTCTATTGCAATCTTTGCTTGCCTTTACTTTCCTAGAGTAGTATCTTGCTAGGATTGGCTATAGGTTGCAAACCTTGTTTTGGGATGGGAGTTTCACACTAGAACAACCTTAGTTGCACATCTAGATAGTATGTTCTAGTTTATCTTTGTGTAAAAATAGTGAAGCCATAGGTTAAGGTTTTTAGTTGCCTAATTCACCTCCTCCCCCTCTTAGGCTACGAGCATCCGATTCCTTACAAGTTGGTGCAGCTGTGGCTCAAGCGGCTGAGGCACGCCGCCATAGACATCTCCGATTTGCTCGAAGACTACCAAGACACTAGTGAACGATTAACCACAAAGGTGTGTAGTTGTCACTACCGGAAATCCTATAGTTACCGTGAGGAAGGGTGTTTGCCGTGAGCCAAAAATCGTGCTCACGGCAAAGACCCCTTTTGCCGTGAGCCTTAAAAAAACTCACGACAAACACCCGCTCACAAAAGCGGCTTTGCCGGCAATGACTCACCGGCAAGAAGTATTTTGCCGTGAGCCTCTTTTATGGCTCACGGCAAAATGAGCTTTACATAAATTCAAATCAAATTCTGAAGAAGCAAAATGTTTCAAATAAAAAAACTTTCAATTACAAAGTTTCATTACTTCTCAATATGAACAACTTTTATAGGATCATTTCTTCATTTGACAAAGTTGAAATAATTTTGTTCACAAATTCTATGTCTTATATAGTTTCATGAAACTAGATGAAGGATGTATATAAGATTTGTGAAGAGTATTACTACCACAACGCCGGATGATCAAATGACCAAAATCAAAGTTGTCGGTCTTGAGAACTTATGCAACTTTGTAGTTCAACCATTTCTAATTTGAATTACTTTCGTCAACTAAAAGTATGTCCGAATTTCTAGACTTTGAAAATTTGAATTTTTGAAATGACCTCGAAGGGAGAAACATTGTAAATAAAAGTAGTAGATCTTGACAAGTTATGAAACGTTGTTGTTTACATTCAAATTTGAAATTATGAAAATATTATCAATGAAAAACTGAGTTGAATGTCATAAATTTGAAATTCAAATTTTGAAAATGAACTCGAACTCGAATGGACAAACTCGCAATGAAAGTTGTATCTCAAAAAATTATGAAACTTTGCATTTTACAACTTTTCATTTGAAACCATTTGCTATACTTAACTAATTAAATTTGTTAGATATATTTATTTTTTAAAATCATTTTGCCGTGGGCCGTAATTGAGGCTCACGGCAAAGAATTAATTGGGCCGGCCCAATTAGCCGACCTCCCCAAGCCAACCCTAGGGTATATAAGCCCCCCTCCCCACTCCTCCCACCTCGGCCTCACCCTCTCACACGCCGCCGCCGAGCCATCCTCCTCCTCTCCTCCGGCCCTACGTACCTCCTCCTGCCTCTCCTCCCACCACCACCTCTCCTCAAGCCACCTCCTCCTCCTCGTCCCCTCCTCCTCGCCTCCCCTTGCGTCCCTCCACTCGCCCCTCACCGACGGTGAGGAGCAGTGGCGGGTGTTGACGGTGTATATTCGTATTAAACTTCAATTGGACTTGCAAGGACAAGTCCTCCGTCAGAGTCAAGGGACCCTTCTTCCTCAAGTGTGAACCCAAGGTATCGAACTGGAACAAATGTGATGCAAGAATCAATCTAATAAAGCCAAGAACTTTGATCTTCAAAGAGAATCTTATGCATCTAATCTAGAGAACATCATGAAAACGAATCTAATCTATGAAGAACCAAAGGTAGCAAGAGGTAGAGAGGATAGATAAACCAATCTAGAGAGATTGGATCAAGCCTTGAAGTTCCGAGCAAAGAAGAAGTAAACAAGTTCAATCTCATAAAAGCATCTTTAAATCACGGTTTCCGTCCGACTCAAAGCCGCCCGCCTTTTGGAGCCACCGATTCTGTCACACCCCTATTCATGCGGCTTAGTCTAGGGCGAGTCCAAGGACAAGTTGAAATCTCACGGAAGGTCAGGCATGCACCTCTAGCCACCACGGCTACAAGAACACCCTCAATGATCTATCTCGAGAATAGATCTTAAAGTAAGAAAAGCCAGATTGAAATCAAAGTCGAGGAGAAACACTCGATCGCTAGAAATCGGATTGCAACTTGATAATTCAACATAATACATGATACATGAATCAAGATCACCACCGGATCCTACCTTGATCTTGCTTCTAGCTCCAACTCCGACGTGGTCTTCCTTGCAAGGTTCCCACGCCGCTAGGGAAATCCTAGTCAACTAGCTCGACCCTCTCCTCGAGAATGGTGTCCCTCTCTTCTCGCTCCTCGGCGGATGGCGACGAATGAGTTGATGCGTGGCTCTCGGCGGGGGCTTTAAATAGCGAGATGGCGGCAGGGTTCAAAGGGGGCCGAATGGCCTCGAAATGGGCGGGCCGGGCCGGCTGGGTCCACCGCCCATCCGTGGCCTCCGCCTCCTGTGTTGCTTCCCGAGACTTCTAGAATGTTCCCCTTGCATGTGGGCCCTTGACGTCGTTTCTCTTCGGTTTAGATGAGAGCTCCTTGTCCCACAAGATTCGGCATTTTCTTCTTGGGTCCTCGGAGTTTTCCATCTTCTCGGGTTTGGTCCTTGGGCTTCTTGGAGTCATGTTCACTTCATTGCTTGACTTGTACTGGGCTTCAAGGTCTTGTCATGAGGTGATTAATGAACTTAACCCGGAAGTCTTGCTTTCAACACTAAAATCCTGCATAAACACTAAACTCCAAAACCGACATGCACAAACGAACTTGTTATACCAAGGGGTTAGTACCAGTGGATAAGATATAAAATTCATGCCAACACCGAAGGTAAACTCATGGCTAGGTTGACGGAATTTCACCGTCAACATCTCCCCCAAGCTTAAACCTTGCTCGTCCTCGAGTAAGCCTTCGATGGATATCATCGTTGCCCTTCATTCTTTAAACCTTGCACTTGATCATACATGAGAAAACATAATGCTCTCAAAAGTTTAGTTCGTTAAAGTTTCATAATGTACTAGCCTTCACCCCTACGGAGGGTAGATTATTAATTAAGCTTATCCCACAAGTATTAACATGCTCCCAAAATTCAAATAGATCTCAGAAATTTTGAAATTAAGAACGAGATGAAAAAGAGCTAAACCAAGTTCACAAATTTAAACCACCTTGTATATTGCTCATGAACTCTCGTCTCATCTTGTCTCTCAAGCCTATTTATTCTACTCTTTTCCCTCTCATAACATATATATGTGGTAGGCTTTATATGGAGCTTTTCGGGAAAGTTTAGTCCTACCAAGATATTATAAATGAGATGTTGTCAAAACAAGACAAGCTTCTCATGGTCTTACCGAGACTCTCAAAAAGGTCATTGAAAATAATGTTATATATCAAGGAGGGGGAGAGAAAAATACACACACTTGAGATAGGTGGACATGTGCAAATGGCAAAGAGTGCTCCCGAGGCACAAAGGAAGTCCTCGTTATCGGATGGCACATGGTTGGAAAAATGAATTTGGATCTTTTAATTTTGAAACCTTGAAATTCCTAATGCATTTAGAGAACCGGGGAGTTCACTTTATTTTATTTTTATATCATACATACTCATATATTTTTTTCTTTTTCTCATATATATATTTTTTTCTTTTTCTTTATACTCATTTTTTTTCTCTCTTTTTTATTTGCACCCCTTGAACTCTAAATTACATTGTACCTACCTCCTCCCCCATGCTTAGATGTTTGCTCGTCCTCAGGCAAAGAGATGATAGAGATAAGGTCGGTACTAGAAATATTTTTCCTTTGGAGTGATACTTGAAATCTTCAATCTTGTGATCTTCCTTGAATTGATGATCCATACTCAATGATAGGTTGTGGTCAAGGAGGTAAACACAAAAGATGATTTTTGGTTTTAAGGGTGGATATCCGGCGAGGTTTGTGAGATCTCCGGCGTGGGGATACACAATGCATGGATAAAAGGCTAGCAATAAGATAGATACGCAAAAACAGAATGACCAGCTTCTTAGTATCGGGCCAGAGAAATCATGGCCTGAAATAACTCACCCAAAAATAAATCTTGTACACTAAGGTTTATGCACTCAAATATTTATATGGCTCTGGATAGGTAGAGCAACACGCAAGTGGTATTTATGACAAGGTTAGCATTACTTTTAAGAACAAAAACAAATCATCTTTAATCCATCTAAAACTTGAGAGCACATAAAACACTATGGGTCTTTATTTTTATCATAACCTCCGCTAAAGATTAAGCTAGCATTTAGATAATTTCAGATTTGCATTTTAAGACAGCATAAGCTTAATCATGCATAAAACAAATACAAAGATAAACAAAGCGGCAATTATAATCATATATCATTATGGCATAAACTTTGTAACTTTACCAAAGGTAAAAACAAGGTGGTGACTTTATTCATGATGGAAATAAAAACTAACACACATGCTGAAAATTAAAGTAAAAACTGAAAATACTACGCATACATAGGCGTACAAGCTGAAAATTAAAGAAAAAGGGAAAAAGGAAAGATAGCTAAAGCTCCTCTTCTCTCTAATCTTCCGCCGGTGGTTGGTATTGATAATCTTGATAGTTATACCCTTGCTCATAATAGGATTGAACCTCTCCTCCTATGAATTGTCAAGCGGTGCTAGGTGAAGGCGTCCAAGCTCATAAGCGATGTTTGCATTACCTTCACCCAATTGAGCCGCATTAGTTTGGATGACTGCAATATTTTGCATGTTCCTTGCAGCGTATCCTCCAATAATGGCCACACTTTGTTGTGGTTGAGGAAAATGTGCATAAGGCTCCGCAAAGGCTACATTGGGCACCACACAATTTGGTGGGGGCATGGCTGCACCACTCCCCCATGCTTGCATTGGTGGACCACCGTAGTAACTTGGCGGCGTCGGAATTCCTCCATATGGTGGCACATAATTTTGTTGTGCACCTCCTTCTTGTGCCGCGGAAGATCCTTCTTCTATAATTCTTCCTCTTTTTTTTTCTTTGCCGCACAAGAAGTCCTTCCTCTAACCAATCTTCCTTCCCTTGAACAAAAAGTCTTAATCTTGCATCGGGAAGGGGAAAATTTACTTTGGCCACTTTGAAGCCTCCTCTCTCATCTCCACTTATATACTTGCCTTGCTTCATATATTCAAATCCAAGGGAAGTCCCGGGTAGGAGATACTCGGGGTTCCTTGTAATGCCCGGTCTTAAAGAGATAGCCAACATGGAGAGGTAACACCCCGAACCAATGTCTCCCGAACCCGATGTTGCTTCACAACACCACCGGTTGATCATGAGGTGAGTGGGGTCTATTGGCTGCACGGCAATCGAGCCAAGTAAAGCCAATTCAACCTCATGTTGGTCACCTTTGTTTCTCTCATTCTCCCAAAATCCTTTTGCACATCCATGAGTGAAACACTTGGATGATGGGGTTCCGAATAGAATTTCTTTGTTGGTGGGCTTCTCCCGAGATCATATTCCAAAAACCGTCCAACATGCCTTAGGCACATCCACATCCAGACTAGCTCCTTTTGAAAACCAAGTAGCTCCTAATATATTCATAGGGAACCACTTGTTGAACTCCTCCAACGGAATGAGAGACTCGGCACCCCTTCATCAAGGATATAGGCGCCAAGGTCATAAGAATTTCCAAGGCGAATTCCTTGTGGGTGTTTGCCGACACCTGCTGGAGAATTGCACCCATCCTAGGTGTCCCAACATGTAGTAAAACCCCCAATAGGTTGAGAGCTTGGTCGTCGAAGTCGACGTTCGCTACAAGCCTCTTCTCAAGGCGAGTGAGCTTCTTCTCCTCCTCCTCCTTCATGATGATAAATCCATATTCGGAGTACCACGGAGCGTATGGAGGTGGAGAGGATGATCGTGAGGTGGGACGGGTGGCTCCTCCGTACGTCCTTGAGGTTCGGTGAACCTCATAGACGAGCTTCTTGTGGCCCTCATGCCACCGAGGAGAAGAGTGTCATTCCTCCTCGGCGGTGCCGTGTCCTCATCCATACTCCGAGGAGACTTGGAAACCAAGTGCCTCCTCGAAGATGTTGTTGATGATGGCTTGGATGACGACGATCCCTTCTTCTTGGTAAAAAGGCTTGTAGTTTTCTTCCACATGTTTGCTGCACTCTCCTCTCAAATATAATCTCGGGGTTTTCAACCGGTAACTAGGCACACAAAATTTATTTCAGAGTATGGACTTTGAGTGGAATTAGGATGTGTTTTGTTGGATGAAACAAACTCGGGATGGATGGCTAAGTCTAAGGTGGTTCCGGACTACAAACTTGAGCACAACAAGGAGAGCTGGATGGAAGACTTACTGCCAAGGAGAGCACCGGGGGTGTAGGGGAGGCCGGCCGGCCTGGGCCGACCGGCCTAGGTGGCCTCGTGCCCTTCCTGGCTCGGTTTTCTTCCAGCATACCCATCCTTGCTTTGTGACTTTTGAGACCGCGTGCTCCACGGATTGCACCGCCCAAACTCTCTCATCCACTCCTTTGCTTGCATTATTGGTCCTTCCACTTGATGTCTTTGCTTTGAGTCATGTCCATGCTCCTTTGCCTCACATGCCTCCATGATTTTCCTGCAAAACAAGGCCTTGCTGCCCTCCCATGCTTGTCCTTTGCTTGTGGCTTTGATGAAAGATGTTGGAAGAGCATCCCGTGATGCATCATGGTGCATGCATGGTTAGTTTAACTAGATTGCCTCCCTCTAAGCATGTCTTAAAGCTAAGCACTCCTCTAATTTCGAAAATTAAAAATAAACTCAGAGCTATAAATGAGCTCAAATATAAATTTAGAGAAGTTTCTAAAGCACTAAAAACAAATGTAAGTCGAAAATATTTTCCGACTACTTTTATATTGGTCTCACCGGTATTGTTTGCATTCATTAGTTGAGAGCAAACTTTTCCCGGCTTGATCATGGGGGCGTAGGTTTAGGTTCTAATTTTGGCTAAATGAGAGAGATTTTGAATAAAATAAAATTTAATGAGGCTTAGAAAAATTCTAATCTTAAAGAAGCCAAGGATATAGATTTTTAAACCAACCAAAAGTCAAGTTTCTAGTGTTCACGCGAGTCCTACCACGTGCTGAAATTTAAATAACATCTAGGTACAAGGCGTGGCTCTACTCGTGTGTTTTTAGCATGAAAAACAAGTCAACCATAACATCATGAAGAGGATGAAAGGTTGAGATAGGTTCTGAATTTATTTGGTTTTGGTTTCTCGAGAAGAAGCAAATAACACATAGGATGGCTCATGTAAAGGGTTTATGATCCAAACAAAATATCCAACCAAGAATTATGTCTCTATATTGTTCAACCACTCTAAGTCTAATGTCTTGCGTAGCAAACTTCAAAACTAACTTAATTGAAAAGACTCGAAAAATCTTGAATCAGGTTGTCCTCCTGGTAGCTTATTCTTGACTCGACGAAACGGGTTGCCTCCCGCCTAGCGCTTCGTTTATAGTCCATGGCTAGACTTCTTCACTTGATTACTTCGGATCAACGCTCTTTGCGGGCGTTGCAATCTCGGGTACCCACTTCCGCACCATCTTGGGCGCGGGCTTATTCTCCGGCTTAGTCATCTTTTTGGTCTTCACAGGCGGCTTTTGTTCATTCTTCTCCGGCTCTTCCTTCTTCCTTGGTTCTTCCTTAACAATGCGACGATGAGGCGGAATATATTTAACTTCGATCATGTTGCATACCTCGAGGCGTGGTCGGAACTTGAAGGAACTCCTCTCACCGTTAATGTCGAACTTGATCTCCCCCTTGCCAACGTCAATGGTAGCTCCCACGGTCTTGAGGAAAGGCCGCCCAAGGATAAGTGGTGGCTTCTCCCTCTCTCCCATCTCGAGTACCACAAAGTCAACGGGGATGAAGTGGTGTCCGACCTTCATGGGCACATCTTCGGCGATGCACAAGGGGTAGCGAATGGAGTTGTCACCCAACTCCAAGCACATGCCCATAGGCTCCAATGGTAGGCGTAGCTTCTCGAACACATCTCTTGGCATGACGCTCACACTTGCTCCAAGGTCGCATAATGCCTTCTCAAACTTGAATGAACAAACGGAACATGGAATCGTCGGGCATCCAGGGTCTTTTTGCTTCTCTAGTCCATTTGCAATAGCGGCGCTACATTGCTCGGACATCTTGACATGTTCTACCCCGAGTGTTGCTATCTCATATTTGTTTGCAAGAATATCTCGGAAGTAGCGTGGCTTGAGTTGCGGTATCTTCGTGTCCTCTCTCGGCATCTCAAACTTAGGCTTCCTTGCTCCCGCGGAACGTTCCGGATCTTCGGTCTCCTTCCCCAAACGAGTTTGAATGGCCTTCGCTGTCTCGGGACCTTGAGGTTGTTTCGGAAGCTTCCCTTCATTAGCGGATAGGCGCCCGGCAAGTTGTGCCACTTGCGTCTCGAGCATCTTCATCATGTTGAGCACTTGATGATTGGAGCTTCCGACCTCCGTCACCTTGCTATCGATGTTCTCCAATACCCTGTCTATGGTTTTGAACTTGGTGACGGTGTCCTTGTTGATCTTAGCTTGCTCGTCCATGAAGTCCTTCAATTGTATACGAAGCGGAACCGAATTCGGAATGGATGAGCTTGCATTAAATTGAGGTCTACCTTGCCCGTAGCGGAAGTTTGGCAAATCCCCCTTCCTCATGTAGGCAAGCACTTTGGCTTCCTCCGGGCAATCCTTGTGGACATGGCCATATTCTCTGCACTCTTCACATGTGGATCTTGCTTGACCTTTAAGTCTTGAGCTTCTTTCTTCTCTATCTCCATCTTCTCCAACCTCCATAGCGAATCAATCTTGCCTTCGAGTATGTCTTCCTTCTCTACTTGCAAGACTCCTTTGACGTTCCCCGTGGGTTGAACCGGAAGTAAGCGTCCGGATGACGCCCACATGTCATTATCCGTGACCTTCTTGAATAGAGTTAAAGCTTGGGTCGGCGAAAGCTCGATGATGGATCCTCCCGCCGATGCATCGATGATCGTCCTTGACGCCATGGTGAGTCCTTGGTAGAACTTTTGAACGAGATCCTCCTTCGGGAACTTGTGATGTGGAACCGCCCGAGTGTACTCATTGAAGCGCTCGAATGCCTCCGATATATTCTCCGTAGGATATTGAGCAAAAGTAGCAATCCTATTACGCAAGCTTTGAGTTTTACCCGGTGAGTAGTATTCCTTCATGAAGGCCCTCATCAATGTGTCCCAATTTTGCACCGTCTCCGCCAGTTGAGAGTAGAACCATTGCAAAGCCTTCCCGAGTAGCGAGAACGGAAAGAGCCTTGCCCTCATTTGATCTTGAGTCACCCCGTCCATGTTGAATGTTTGACAAAGTTTAATGAACGCTTGGAGGTGAAGGTTCGGGTCTTCTTTACTGGTGAAGGGTGAATGTTGCACCATGCGGATTGTTGAGGTCTTGATCTCGAAAAGCCTTCCGATCTCCGCGAGGTTCAAGATTGGTAGGTGTTGACGGTGTATTTTGGTACACCAAACATGTTCATTACACTTTGGTTTGGATTTGATTATGGAACTAACCCGCCACTAGGCACACTAATCATATAACAAGTTCATCTTTGTGCATGCATTTGGAAGTGTTGTGTTTATGTAGGAAAACATGGACATAAAGGACGGATTCACAACAAGTTCAAAGGAGCAATTAAGGAGTCTTGTTCGTGTTCATGAGCTTGATGAAATCACTTCCAATGGTGGCAAGGACCGAAGTGCTACGAAGGAACATCCCCGAGGACTGAAGCGTAAAAGACCGGACATCATGCAAAGAGAACCTCCATCTTGGACATGAGGATGACATCGTCAAAATAGTGCAAATGGAGGGGGCAAAGTGCATAAATACATGAGGACCCACGGGAGGCGAAGGGCGGCGGGCCGGCATGGGCCTTGGCAAGCCGGCCCAAGCCGGCCCGGTTCCCAGCGTCAGTTCGGCCCCCCTTTCCTGGCACCCGAAGGATCTTCAACCCTAAGTCCGTGGAGGCGCCGCCATTCGCAATACAGAGAGCCATTCGCACCGAGAGGCCATCCACAAGCTAGAGAGAGGAGGAGATCTTGAGGAGGATCGCTCAACTCGAAGGAAGCACCCTCAAGTGGAGAAGGAAGAAGACACCGTCGGAAGCGTCACCATGATCAACGGTGCTATGTCTAGCACTTTGATGGGGTAATCTTCTCATTTGTCCATGGGTTGTAATCGATCTTGAGATGTAATCGCTACATTGTTCGAATATCTATCTATCATCTTGTGTTGAATATGCTTTCATGATTAAGGTTAGCTACCATGCCATAAAGGGAGTAAGGCCCCAATGCTCCCTTGGATCCATTCAATACGCCGTGTCCATCATAGGTCTAGTCACGAATACATCTGCGTAGTGACGATGCGGGGGAGGAAAGGGCGAAACCGTGGTCACAACCCCCGATAGATTAGATTGGTTTTCATGCTTTAAGCGGTTGCCTGTTCGAGTATCGTAAACCCATGGGCGAGTGTCTTTTATCTTGTTAGCTTAATCGTTCTCTCTAGTGTAGTGTAGTCGTTTTCTAGTTTAACCATAGATAGGGTTTGGGTAAGTTAGTGAGTAGAGGTAGATCAAACGCTTGTAATCCCCTTGCTCCGCGGATTGACAAGAACCTAGGGAATCCCGTGGTGAAAAAGGTGTAGGTCCGTACGCTTGCGGATCGTAGGTGGATACGTCTTTTATCCGTCAACAGTAGGTCGATGATGTCCGGGGTGCATAGCTCCCCGATCTTGCGCTCCGGCTGTGGTTGTTCTCCCATCGGTGGAAGTCGATTCTCCCTAGGGCTTTGAGTTGGTGATTCCTTCGGAGATTCCGACGATCTCTCGGCCTCCGCTTTTGGATCTGCAAATTCCAGCTTTTTAGCTTGTGCTTCACGTCACTTTAGCCTGTAAAGTTTTTCTGGATCATCCACAAAATTATCGGGTTTGTTGGAGAGGTAGCCGTCCATCTCTTGTTAGGGTTAGCAATAAACAAAATATACACAAAATGAAAAATAAAAACAAATCTAAGAAAACTAGGGTTAGACAAACTAGATTAGATTGATTTTGAGGATGATCAAAAGTTAGTAGATGCAAAAAGAAAAACCAAAAGAAAACTGAAAATTATACAAAAAGCAATAGAAGATCGAATCTTGATCACTTGTTCCCCATAGCGCGCGAGAAAAAAGGGGCTTGTTGACGGTGTATATTCGTATTTGAACTTTAATTGGACTTGCAAGCGGACAAGTCCTCCGTCGTAGTCAAGGGACCCTTCTTCCCTCAAGTGTGAACCCAAGGTATCGAATCCGTGGAACAAATGTGTGATGCAAGAATCAATCTAATAAAGCCAAGAACTTTGATCTTCAAAAGGGAATCTTATGCATCTAATCTAGAGAACATCATGAAAACAAATCTAATCTATGAAGAACCAAAGGTAGCAAGAGGTAGAGAGGGATAGATAAACCAATCTAGATAGATTGGATCAAGCCTTCGTTGAAGTTCCGAGCAAAGAAGAAGTAAACAAGTTCAATCTCATAAAAAACATCTTTAAATCACGATTTCCCGTCCGACTCCGAAAACTCCCGCCTTTTGGAGCCACCGTTCTGTCACAACGCACCTCTATTCGTGCGGGTTAGTCTAGGGCGAGTCCAAGGACAAGTTGAAATCTCACGAAAGGTCAGGCATGCACCTCTAGCCACCACGGCTACAAGAACACCCTCAATGATCTATCTCGAGAATAGATCTTAAGATACGGAAAGCCGATTGAAATCAAAGTCGTAGGAGAAACACTCGATCGCTAGAAATCGGATTGCAACTTGATAATTCAACATAATACATGACACATGAATCAAGATCACCACTGGGATCCTACCTTGATCTTGCTTCTAACTCCGGGAACTCCGATGTGGTCTTCCATGCAAGGTTCCCACGCCGGCTAGGGAGATCCTAGTCAACTAGCTCGACCCTCTCCTCTCCGACATGGTGTCCCTCTCTTCTCCGCTCCTCGGCGGGGGATGGCGAATGAGTTGATGCGTGGCGCCTGGCCTCGGGGCTATAAATAGCGAATGGAGGCTAGGTCAAGGGGCGACTAGGCCTCGAGTGGGGGTGGCCGGCTGGGCCCACCGGCCCCCATGACCTCCTTTCCCGGTGTTGCTTCCCGAGTCTTCTAGAGTATTCCCCAAGCGCATGTGGGCCCTTGGCGTCGATTTCTCTTGGTTTAGATGAAGTGCCTTGTCAAGATTCGGCATTTTTCTGACTGGGTCCTCGGAGTTTTCCATCTTCTCGGGTTTGGTCCTTGGGCTTCTTGGAGTCATGTTCACTTCATTGCTTGACTTGTAAGGGCTTCAAGGTATTGTCATGAGGTGCTTAATGAACTTAAGTCTTGCTTTCAACACTAAAATCTGCATAAACACTAAGTCCAAAGTCCGACATGCACAAATGAACTTGTTATACCAAGGGGTTAGTACCAATGGATAAGATATAAAATTCATGCCAACACGAAGGTAAACTCATAGCTAGGTTGACGAATTTCACCGTCAACAGCGGGTGAAGTGCAGCGCGCGGCGCTCTCGAGGAGCGAACGGTGGTGACGGACGGCGACGACGAGATCACGACGGCAAGGGCCGGTTCTCCCTCTCCCTCCACGAGCTGGTGGCGGATCTACGACAGCGACAGTCGGTTCTCCCTCTCCCTTCCCGAGTGGCGGGCGGATCTGCGGGCGAGGGCGTTCTCCCTCCCGAGCTCGCGGCGGATCTCACGACGGCGGCGGTTCTCCCTCTCCCTCCCGAGTGGCGGCGGATCTCGATGGCGAGGGCGGTTCTCCTCTCCCTCCCGGAAATGTGGCGAAATGTGATGCACTCCTCTCTCTCTCTCTCTCTCTCTCTCTCTCTCTCTCTCTCTCTCTCTCTTTCTCTCTCATTTCGGTCCTCCCTTTTTTCCCATCTCGTGATTGGCGGCGGCGTGTGGGCGTGTGGAGGCGGCTGGGTCTTGGTGGCGTGGCCGGCGGCCGAGTCTCCGTGGCGTGCGGATGGTGTGCGGCGGCCGAGTGGAGGTCCGGTCGTGGCGGTGGTGCCGAGCACGGATGTCCGGCGGTGGAGTGCCACGGCGGCCGGCCGGTGGGCCCGCACTGCTGGATTTTGCTTTTTTTATTCCTTTTCACAACACTTTGCCGGGAGCCTAAAAGCACTCAAGGAACACCATTGCCGTGAGCACAAGCTTCCGCTCATGGCATAGAGCTCTTTGCCGGCAAAACTCTGCCGTGAGCTCTATGCTGGCGGCTACTCACGGCAAACTCTTTGCCGTGAGTAGATCGTTGGTTGCCGTGAGGAACTGGCTCATGGCAACTATGTCATTTCCGGTAGTGTGTACATGGTAGCATGACATCTTCTTTTCCATTAGAACCATCAAAACCAATCACATCAGCCATGGGATGAACTAATTCGTTATTAGTTTGAGGCTGTTATTTTTTTTTGACGGGCAAGCTGTTCATCGTCTTATATTAAAAACCAAACAACAAACAGAGTTTTGGGAATATATACAAGCAAGAAGAGGAGGGTCGGGGAGGGTAAGATCCTCCTTCCCTCTGATGAGTTGGAGAGAGACTTGTGCTTTTTTGCCGATGCTTTCTCTCTTTTCGTTTTGTACTACCCATGGCCCTACTCCTTAGCCTGGGTTTACATAGATCTGACTTTGCTAAATAATAGCTCAATACCTACCATCCTGGGTTTAAATATTTTTCACCTATAGTCTGCTTGTAAATCCTGTATAAAGGCCTTCCATCCTGTGCCCACAATGAAACGCGCCAATGGCGGTTAGTATCAGTCATCTCAGTGTCACACCTGTTTTTCCAAAGAAAACAAGTGCATACCTATATGCATGTCAGGATCAAGTTTCATGCATATAGTTGACATAAGTGAATAACAGAAATAATATCACGTAAGAAAAAGGTAGATTATCAGAGTATTACGCTATATCTCGGAAACGGAGGCTCCAAACATCACAGACAGTCGACTGGGGGTTGCATACGCCTAGAACTCCACAACATCTTCACGTCATCTTCATGTAGCAGCTTCCTCTTTCTGAGCAACGTATATAGCAAGGGTGAGCACTTGTCGTACTCAGCAAGTGTGGGGAAAGGATGAATGCAAAGGCTTCATAGTGGACTGGGCTCTAAGCATTTAGCATTTTAGTTGGTCCAATGTTATTAAACAACTATTTACTAGCATGTGTAAGTATATACCATCCCACAATTAACACAAAGAGAGAGATAGATAAGATATGCCATAAGCATATGGTAAGCATAACCATATCATAGATCACGATTTAAGTCCATCTTCAAGTTCAATTATCATGTGAGGGTCCAGGCCCCTCTTGACCGTGAGCACGGCTAATCGATTAGTTTTACACTCTGCAGAGGTTGTACACTTTCACCACAAGCAGCGTAAAAGCTCCGAAGAACTTTGAACCCAACCATGCGATGCTAGCTAGGCACCATACCACACTACCGATGTGTGATTGCATAGGGACGCTACAAGGCCTTTACAAAGGTTCCCCAGCAAGTTGTGACCCACAAGGTCCGGATCAGTTAGCAAGGTATAAAGTCCCATAGTAGGTCGATACCCCACCATAGAAAAATAACTCACCCAACCCCCTGCTAGAGCGACTCCATACCCCGCAGTACCGCCGATCCCTTATCCTTATCAGGTAAAATCTCCCCAAGCTAAAGTTCCTAATTAATTGGCCAAGACCAGTGCCCGTTTAGTTCTTGTGGTTGTACTGTTTTCCTGGGTGGTTCTCCATGTTCCGATTAACATATCAAAGGTGGTCTTGCAATTAAAATTAACATAAAGGAACATAGAGCATAAAAGAGGTACCATGTTGATTATTACCAACCCAGTTGAGCAAGCTAAGCAACATCTACCATCAGTATTAATTAAAACCAGGTTCAAGATAGTGGTCAAAAGAGGCTAGTCATCCTTAATAGGAACCCATCAAAATTAATGCAAGCAATGCAATGAGTGATTAAGTAGTAATTAGGACAAGGAACCACACACTTGCCTGTAACCAGAGTAGTGTTGTTGCTCAGAGTTCTTCAACCTCTTGCTCTTCAAAGCTCTCGAACCACACATTCCTTCTACTCGCATCAATCATCGGGAACAAGCATACAAAGGAAACAAACAAACACACTATGAACAATACACCAATCAAATCAAAGCTTATTTAAAAGAGCACACTAAAGGATAGTCTTAGATTCTATGGATCACTAGCACACAAAACGTGCTTGGAAGGGAAAGGTCTGTTTAGATGCACATGGTTTGAGCTTGAGCTAACACCGGAAAGGTTTAGACCTTTAGATAGATTTGATCAAAAGAGATATTGAGATAAAGCTAACAGAGAATGTCTAACGAACGATTTGCATAAATGAGAGAACATAACTATGAGCTTAGGTTCATTTTAATTAACAAAACAGGTGTAAAGGATATTAAAGAAATACCCTGAGTTAAAATTAAAGCAAGTTAAACTTTATTTGCAAAAACGATGTAAAGAACTAGTCAAGTTTTATTTATAAATGTTTATGTATAAATTGTACCAATTAAACATTTAACTTAGAAAAGGTTAGAACAACTAATCGAATTGAAACATATGTCGTGTTGAGCTAAACAAACTTTATTTAGAAACATATGCATGTTGGCATTAGGCCACTTAACATTTATTATAAAAAAAAGGTGTAAAAGCCTGATCAAATTTTAATTAGAAAAATTAATTAATATTAAACATTAAACAAGATTAACAAGTTAATTAATATTAAACATTAAACAAGCCTAATTAAATTTCTTTTGCTTGGAATCTTGGACAACTTCTAGAGGGTCCAGTATGGACCTGGATTAACAGGACTTGGTCCAGTATAAACAGCTGACCGAGGACTTGAGTATGGAAAAATGGTGGAGAACGTTCCATGCTGCGTGTGAGCTTTTCTATTTGAACCGTACCCGGGCTAGTCCCCGGGATCTCGAAGTAGCAAAGGCAGCGATCAGCTAGTTGCAACAGACAGCGGCAGCCATTGTTGAGCACGCGCAGGTCGTCCATGGCGACGTCGTCGGCATCACTCCTCTTGCTGCTCCTTGCAGCAGCAGCAGCGGCGGCGGGCGGCAGCAGCCCGTGCCAGCGGCTCTGCGGAGGCGTGGACATACCCTACCCGTTCGGCATCGGCGACAAGAGCTGCTTCCGCGAAGGGTTCGAGATCGAGTGCAGAAACAAGGGTAGCGCCGGATACATGCCGGTGCTCGCCCAGACCAACAAGACCATCCGAGTGCTGTCCCTGTCCGTGGCGCCGCCGGAGGCCCGGGTGCTCCTGCCGGTGGCGTGGCAGTGCTTCGACCCCGCCGGCAAGAAAATCGACGAGTACCCCGGCAACGTCAACTTCAACCAGCGCGGCGTGTACCGCATCTCCAACACCCAGAACGAGCTCTACGTCCTCGGCTGCAACACCTTGACCTACGTCAAGGGCGTAAAGATCAGCGACGGCCGCTTCGAGTACGCCTACTACGCCGGATGCGTGTCCGTCGTCAACGACAAGAACGACCTGCAGGACGGTGCCTGCGCCGGCCTCGGCTGCTGCCACGTCGACATCCCGGCGGGCCTCACGGACACCACCATGTCCATGTGGTCCGATAATGGAGCCTGGTCCCACGCAAACCAAAGCTTCTGCCCCTGCGACTACGCCTTCATCGTGGAGAAGGGCAACTACACCTTCCGGGCATCCGACCTGCTGAACAACAGCAAGACCTCGCCGCTGGACTCGGACTCGACCATGCCGCTGCGGCTGGACTGGGCCATCCGCGGCAACAATTCCATGTCCTGCGCTCAGGCTGCAGCGGCAACCAAGCAGCAGCATGTCGATGATGAGTACGCCTGCCGCAGCACCCTCAGCGTGTGCGTCGACGCAACCAATGGCCCTGGATACTTCTGCAACTGTACCAAAGGCTACGAAGGCAATCCCTACATCGTCAATGGATGCAAAAGTAAGTTAGTATGTTGCTACACGATTTGAGAGACCTTTTCAATCATAGTATGACACATGGATAAGTTATGTTTATTAGTGATACCCCACGTCTTACTGCGAGAATTATTTATAAGCAAAATTTCAAGATGAACATTGAAAGTAGAAAATTAAGATGATTGTAAGAAAATATTATTTTGCAAACAACAATATAAATGAAAACATATTCTATTGTGCGAATTTTGTAATGTGATACTCATAAAGACTTGTAAATTGTATATATGGATGTTCACATAAAATCGGTATGAGAAATAAATAGATAGTTCTATTGGATGGTGACATAGCGTTGACGCGGATAGCTTGCATGTTAGGAGAAATAAAGTTATAATCATTATATTTATATATGATATGATATGATTATATATGATGATTAGAGGATTCTATTCTTATTATTGTTAATCATACTTGCTTCTTAATATAAAGTGTTGGTTATTAGATACTATATATTTACTTGTGCAATATATACATATTAATCCAGATATAGATGAGTGTACACGGCCTGATGAGTTTCCTTGCCATGGCGAATGCACGGACAGTGACGGATCCTATGATTGCCAGTGTCGTCCCGGTTATCAGAGTGATGGTGATCCAAAGGAAAAGCCATGCAATCCAAAACTTTCTAACTCAGCAAAGCTTATCATAGGTATACTAATTCACACATTAATCTTGCAACTTTTTCATACAAATGATGAAATACTTATTACCGCCTCCATCCCAAGTTATAGATCCTTTTTGGCCTTTTAGATTCGTAGACTTCGCTATTATGCACTTAGATATACTCTATGTTTGTGTGTGTAGTGATATCTATGCATCTAGAAAAATTGAAGCAACCTATAATTTGAAACGGAGGGAGTACATATTTAGTTAGATCTGAATAGAAAAAAAGTAATAGACTAATATGATTATATATTTTTATATTCATGTGTATATGTTTTGTAAGGCAAACGAAGTCTAGCTATATAGCTCTTTCTTTCAGAGTGAACAATTGTAATTCTCTTCCTAGTTCCTACATATGGAAGTAACTAAGCAATAGTACTCACGTGTAAATATTTGTACACATATATGTTGCTTGCAGGCATCACTGTTGGTACTTCGGTCTTATTTTGTATCATACTTGGAACCGGGGTATGCTATTTGTTGAAGCGGATAGAGCAGAAAGCAAAGGAAAGAGAATTGGAAGAAGTTGAGAAAAGAAGGAAGTGAGAGACTTAAAAATGTGAAAACTCTAATGTTATTTACAAAGGAAGAACTGGACCAAATAACCAACAATAACTCGGTGCCTCTTGGCAAGGGAGGCTTTGGTGAGGTTCACAAAGGAACTTTACCGGACACGACCGAGGTGGCAGTTAAGGCCTCTAAGGAGGTAACCAAAGCCACACTGTATGAGTTTGTGCGGGAAGCTGAAATCCAATCAAAGATGATGCACAAGAACGTTCTCAAGCTCTTGGGTTGCTGCTTGCGGGTGGATGTTCCATTGCTGGTCTATGAATATGCTTCTAATGGAAGTCTCCAAGACATTCTCCACGGCAAAAGCAGTGATCAGCTGCAGCGGGAGCCACTTACACTAAGGTCACGTTTGGACATTGCGATTGGGTCTGCCCAAGGTTTAGCATACATGCATTCATACACTGACAATGGCATACAGCATGCCGATGTCAAACCAGGCAACATACTCCTGGATGCTGGGCTGGTTCCAAAAATTTCTGATTTTGGATTGTCTAAGGTTTTTATAGACGGCAAAGATTATACCATGAATGTGGTAGGGTGCCTTCCTTATATGGATCCAGTGTACAAGAATACCGGGAGGTTAACTCCCAAAAGCGACGTGTACAGCTTCGGAATTATTCTGTTAGAGCTGATTTGTAGGAAACCCGCTGGGAGTGGTGAAAGGAGCCTCGTCCAGCAGTTTAAAACAGTTTTTGAGCAAGATAACACTGGGAAGGTGCTGTTTGACAGGGAGATTGCTGAAGAAGATATTCCCATTCTTGATGAAATTGCCATACTGGCCTTGAAGTGTTTGAAGGAAAAGGTTGAAGACAGACCGGCTATGGTGAGTGTAGCAAGTGCACTTGTGATGCTCAAAGTTTCTTGGGAAGAAAAAGAACAAATGTTATTCACATCTACGTCGGGCAATTGAGGCCTTTTTGAAGGAGCTCAGTCTAAGAGTGATTCCCTAAAGAAGTGAAAATGATCCTGTATGAGAACTTATTTGGCAGCAGAGGTGAATTAGGAGAAACCACTTTCTTGTATATCTCCCTGCGTAGCACACTTGAAAACATTGGTCTTGGATTTGTCTTGTCATCTGCTTATGTTTAGTGTGTCATGTATTTGTCATCATTATTGAATAAGTGCAACGTGCTACCGCCGCATGTCACTTAGTAGTGTACAAGACAACGTAATGTTCCATATTATATTACAAACAAGGGATTCTTTTTTAGATAATGGATATAAAGCCCGGTCTCTGCAAACAGACTTCTGAGAGCTTACAACCGGTACACACCAGAAACCTAGAGCACATAGGCTGTTTGACAGCTTCACTCCGGCCATCCCTCGCCGGAGGAGCTCAATTGGCATCAGAGCCGCGTCTGGCGGGCCTGGAATCGATCGCCGGCATACAGTGGCAGTCAACTGGACTACTACCACTACTTGAAAATGCTCATTTGTACCATTCCTTAACCCTCATTTGTACCGGGTATTTAACCGGTACAGGTTCTCCGGTACAAATGATGAGGTGCATTTGTAATGGGCGAGATACCCGGTACAAATGCCTCACATTTGTTCCGGGTGGAGTCCCGGCCCGGTACAAATGCCCTTCCCCCCTCCGACGTGGCAGGGGGTCTTTTGTACTGGGTAGAGGTACCACTCGGTACAAATATGCTTTTTTATTTTCTTTTATGTTTTTTACTCTAACATGTTTGCTTAATGTACTAATACTAATCTTGTTGGTTCTATCTTAGTATCTCTTTTTTGCTCAAGCTCAAACCATGTGCATCGAATCAGACCTTTCCCTTCCAAGCACAGTTTGTGTGCTTTAGTGATCCATAGAATCGAGCCTATCTTTTAGTGTGTTCTTTTAAATCTTTTCCTTGCTTGGTGTATTGTTCTTAGCTTGCTTGTTTGTTTGCTTTGTATGCTTGTGCCCGATGGTTGATGCGGGTAGAATGAACGTGGTTCGAGAAGCTTTGAAGAGCTTGAAGGTGAAGACATTCTGAGCAACAACTAATCTCTGGTTAAAGGCAAGTGTGTCCTTGTTCTTTTGTCCCAATAACTTTATTAATCACTATTGCATATGCTTTGCATTAATTTGATGGGTTCCTACAAAGGATGATGACTAGTATTCCTTTTACCATTGCCTTGTATAGCCGGGTTGTTTAATTAATTTGATGGTAGATGTTGCTTAGCTTGCTCAACTGGGTTGGTAATAATCAACATGGTTACTTTTATTCTATGTTCCAACGTGTTATGTGATGTTTTAATTGTAAGACCATAATTGTTAATCGGAACATGGAGAACCACCTAGGAAAACAGTGCAACCACAAGATATATGGCTCTGTCTTGGCCAAATAATTAGAGGACTCTAGTGTTGGACTGGTGATTAGGGGGGGCAGGACTCACGGAATCTCGTGCACTGGAACACACTAGGGAAGTCTTTGTAAAGGCCTCGTAGCGTCCCTATGCAATCACACCTTGGTAGTGTGTTATTGTGCCTACTTTTGCACAGCATGGTTGGGTTAAAAGTTCATAGAACTTTTGCGCGACTTGTGGATTAAGATGTACAACATCTGCAGAGTGTAAAACTAATCAATTAGCCGTGCTCACGGTCATGAGCGGTTTGGACCCTCACATGATAATTGAACCTGAAGATGGACTTAAATTGTGATATGGTTATTCTTGTCATATGCTTTGGCGTATCTTAACTTTATACTTAATGTGGGTTGGTATATACTTATGACTTGGTAATCAAGTGCTAATAAAATTTGACCAACTAAAATTACTTAATGGAGTCAACCTGCCAGCCTTTCCTTGTTTAAGCCTTTGCATTCATACTTTCCTCACACTTGCTGAGTACGACATATGCTCACCCTTCACGAGCACCTTCATCTTACTCTCCGACTGAATTCCACCTCTGGGCCGCAGCGTTGGTAACGTCCTACTCAGGCGATCAAACATAATACAGGTGGTCCAGTGGCGGAGCCAGCTTACACGACGACTAGGGCCAAAATTGAGCCCAACCTAAGATGGAGGAGGAAGTTCCTGTCCCTCCACTCCATTCACTTCACTACCGGAATTGCAGGCTTTCCCTAGAGTCTGGGTCTTTGCCGAGAGCCAAATAAAAAACTCTCGGCAAAGAATGTTTTGCCGGGAGCAAAATAAAAAACTCAAGAAAGAAAAACACCGCAAGAGCCTTCTTTGCCGAGAGCCAACCAATAAACTATATGCAAAGCCAAGGGCTCTCGGCAAAAAAAATAAAAAATCACTTTCTTAAGTTCAAACTTTTTGCACCCTCAACATACACATATACCAAATTTATGCTCAAAGTTGGCACAATTTTAACTCTGTTTGCTATACTCAACAATTTTTTATCATTCTAGGCATTTTTTTCGTATACGTCCGATTTGAACTACAAGTGCATTAAATCATAGAGTAAAGTTGGTGAAAAAATGATATTCATGTTCATGAGACATCTCCAAGACTATTTACATGAAATGAAGCTAAATTTTCGTCATTTGGTTCTCTGATCACGATGAAGATCGTGAGGTAGTAAGGTTTTAAAATTATATAAAATTCAAATGAAGTTTGCAAATCACGAAATTTGTCAAGTACTCATGATATCATATGAGGAGGTTGTGAAAAAACAATTGAGAATGTTTTGAACATCTGGACACGTACGCTGTTGAGAAACTGGAACATCTCTCAGGAAGTTTCTAAGAATTTGAACTAAAGGTACTGTTTGGAGTCTAAGAGAAATTCAAATTTGAGTTTGATCACAAAAACTTTTTTATAAGTAATATACATCATAACTTTTGACATGTCGAATTTTGGAAAAATTTTCCATCTATTTGCTATTTTAATAATTATTTTTTATTAAAACTATGTTTGCCTAAAACTTTGCTCTCGGCAAAGAGGGCTCTTTGCCGCACTACACCATGTGCACCCTTTCCCGACCCTAAGGTGTTGGGAAAGCATATTTATCCTTGTCCCATTAATTGTCGGCAAACATGTGACTTCAGCTATCGAATAAAGTGCTGGCGTTTGTACAAAGGGCCTACAGATTAAGTGTCGGCGTTTCTCGCTTCAACAAATGAAGTGTCGGCATATGTATGTAGACAGATAAAGTGTCGGTATATGTTGTTTAGCGACTCTAGAAGTGTCAGCAATGATTTCTAACTCGGGCGCCAAACAAAACATTTTATTTTTCTTTTTGGCGCGTGAAGGCAGCGCTTTCTTTTTCCCTTCGCGCCTAAATCCCCCAAGAACTCCCCATCCTCTCAGTAACCCTAGTTCCCAATCCAATCCGGTCCAGCTCCCATCCCATTCGCCCGCTCGTCCGCCCTCCCAGCTCCGCCGCCCAACCTCAGTCCGCCCCTCAGCTCCGGCGCCGCCCCATCCGCCACCGCCACCCCTCGGTCCACCCCTCTTAGCTCCGACGCTGCCCCATCCGCCGCCGCCACCCACCCAACACCGCCCCTCCCATCCGCTGCCGCCGCCCAGCGAGGCTCGCTTAGCCCATTCGGGCTCGGTCGCCGCCCTCGGCGGGCGGGTGACGCGCAGCCGGGCCGTCAAGGGCGTGTCGCGGCCAGCGTGCCTTCTGGAGCAGAAATCTTCCCGCTGCTCAGTCGCCGTACAGCAACGTTGGAGGAAGCTGCTACCCCTTTTTGTTTGTCGGCTGCTCAACTGGAAGCTTCATTGCTTTTCAAAGGTAAAGTACTCTTTTTTTCTTTGGATTTATTGCACTAGGACAAGAGACAAAGTGGAAATCAGTTGCCCAGGCTTACAAATTAGTTGACTGGTAGCATTTTGTTTAGCAGAGAACTACAAGTCAAGTTCTTTGAGCTGAAGATTTGATTGCTCACTGCAAACACTTCGCTCATTTTTGGATCTGAAGCTGCTAGTAAGTTTCCTGTGCCAAGAGCACCTTTACATTTTTTGTCACATGGGAGTGTTGTATGTGCATATATTAACTAATTTTCTCTTTTGTCCATTGATTCCTTATAACCACATTTGGTTAAACAAGGTGTCAGGTTGTACCTCTCTTCAAATTCAGTAGAGAAAGCCTGATTGGAGGTTTTTGTGCCAACAACAATCACTGAATAGGTATTGTTATGGACTCTTTTTACTCTAGGAACTATGATTATTTTCTTTGGATGCAAATATTCATTGTGCGTGAACTGCGATGTGAAATTATTTTGTGGTTTGAATGTGTCTTCCTGATCTTGAGCTTGTGATTGGCATGTAGGTGCATACCTGTGCTTTGTGTATTCTGTCTTTGAAATTAGCTTTGTTTAAAGGCTCATCATGGACAGAAGCTGGATGAATCAACCTAGGTATATACAACGAACCTAGTGTTAGATACAGGTTCTGTATTAGTGTTGGGTCCAATATGCTATAATTGACTATATGTAGGCAAACTGATGAATATATGAAAGGAGTGAACATGTTTTTAGAGTTTGCTTTTAGTAATTCAGCTAAAGGAAACAAGATATTGTGTCCTTGCAAGATATGTCAGAATTCATGTTGGAGAGTTAGGGATGTTGTTCGTGAGAACTTGATATGTGATGGGTTTGCAGAAGGATACATAACATGGGTGAACCATGGGGAGCCAGGTTCGAGTGTTTTCCCAAATAGCATGCAGTATGATAGTGTAGAAGCGGAGAGTTCAAATGAAGAGGATGATATTACTGCTTTACTTCAAGATTTAGCAAAAAGTTTAGATGCCATGGGGGAATTAGAGGTAAATGAGGGGCAGAAGAAAGAGGATGGTTTAGATGCCATGGGGGATTTAGAGGTAAATAAGGGGCAGCAGAAAGAGGATGTGGAAACTTTTTTCAAGTTGGTAGATGATGCCAGTAAAGAACTATACCCAGGCTGTAGAAACTTCTCAAAGCTATGTTTCATGGTTAGATTACTCCATATCAAATTTCTCGGGGGATGGAGTAACAAAAGTTTTGACATTCTACTAGAGTTACTTAAGGATGTTTTGCCTGATGGTTCTCAACTTCCGAAAAACTTCAATGCGGCCAAAAATACAGTAAAATACCTTGGTCTTGGGTACACTAGTATTCATGCATGTGAGAATGATTGCATCCTATTTTGGAAACAACATAAAGATTTAAATGTGTGTCCAAGGTGTAACACTTCAAGATGGAAATCTGAAAAGACTAGCCCTAATGGGAACCGTGTGCACCGAGTTCCTAAGAAAGTGCTTCGTTATTTTCCAATAAAGAAAAGGCTGCAGAGGTATTTTATGTCCTCCAAAACAACAGCTGATGCAAGGTGGCACGATGAAGGACGCGCGAAGGATGGTTTGCTTAGGCATCCAGCAGATGCTCCTTTTTGGAAAGATTTTGATTCTAGATATCCTGACTTTGCCGAAGATAGTCGTAATCTCAGACTTGCTGTAGCTGCGGATGGATTGTCTAATAGAACCATGAATTTAAATTACAGCATATGGCCTATCATTTTGATCCCATACAATGTTCCACCTTGGAAGTGTATGAAGTAGACAAACTTCATCCTATCTTTGTTAATTCCTGGCCCTAAGGCAGCTGCATCTGATATGGATGTTTATCTTGAGCCGCTAATAGATGATATGAGAGATATGTTTGTTGATGGTGTACGTACAGTAGATGCTTCAACAGGGGAATGCTTCCAGCTGCGTGCTGCCATATTATGCACCATCACTGATCTACCTGGACTAGGCCATTTGCTTTCATGTTCTGTCTCTGGCAAACTTGCTTGTCCTGAATGCCACTCACATTTATGTGCCGTCCAATTGAAAAAGGGAGGCAAGTATGTGTACATGGGCCATCGTAGGTTCTTAGATGCTGATCATATATTTAGGTCTAATGCAGATTCATTTGATGGCACTGTAGAGGATAGGACTGCACCTACACCACTTAGTGGAGAAGAAATTTTCAAACTGACAGAAAATATAGAATGGACTTTTGGGAAGGATCCAGTTACGAAGAAGCCAGTCAAGCAGCCACGAAGGGATGGCAACTCACCAAAAATTGTTTGGAAAAGGTGTTCTATCTGGTTTAAGTTGCCATATTGGAAATACTTGATGCTGCAACATAACTTTGATGTTATGCACATTGAAAAAAATGTATGTGATTTCATTATTAACACACTTTTAGAGATTGATGGGAAATCTAAAGACAATCTGAATGCTCGCATGGACATGCAGAAATTTGTCATTAGAAATAACCTTCATCCCATTGAAGTAGATGGGAGATTTTATTTACCTCCAGCCCTATATAATATGAGTCCTGATGAGAAAAAGTTATTTTGCCAAATATTAAAGGGAGTGAAGTTTCCCGATGGTTATGCATCTGATATAAACCGTAATGTGATAGTTGAGGAGAAGAAGATAATTGGACTAAAGAGCCATGACAACCATGTTTTGTTACAAGATTTACTTCCGCATATTGTGCGAAACATATTGCCAACACAAACAACTGCTGCGCTGATTCGTGTGAGCAATTTCTTCAAGCAAATCTACTCACCTGTATTTCATGTTAGAGATATGGAAAAGCTAGAGGCTGAAATAGCTGGGATACTAAGTATTCTTGAGACCATATTTCCACCTGCCTTTTTTTTAAAATGATGGTGCATCTAATGGTCCATCTTCCTACTCAAGCAAGAATTGCTGGTCCTGTTCCGTACCGTAGCATGCGGCGGGAGACGGCGCTGCGCGCGTGTCGGGGAGGAGCGGCACGTCGAGGAGGAGCGGAGCGTCGGAGAAGGGCGGCGCGTCGGAGAAGAGCCTCTCGTCGGGGACGGGCGCGGCGAGGAGAGGCGGCAGCGACGACGACGGAGGAAGAGAGGCGAGGCGGCGATTTGGGGGAAAACGGCTAAGTGACGATCTGGAAGGCGACGGGGTTTATATAGAACCCCCGACCTTTTGTCACGGGTCGTATTCAGAACCGTGACAAAAGGCCCTTTAGTCTCGGGTCGTATTACGACCCGAGACTAAAGACCCCCCTTTTGTCACGGGTGGCCTCACGACCCGTGACAAAAGGGGCATTTCGCGGGATGCCACTGGCGACTTTCGCTTTAGTCCGGTGGTGTTACCACCCGTGACAAAGGGGGTTCGCCCTCGGTGGTAACACCACCCGGGAATAAAGGGCAATTTTGCGCGGGAAGTTAATATTTCTCTTTTCCTTGCTCATTTATCTCATTTCTTTTGGCTTTCAACATTAATAAAAATCATTAGTTAAAAAATTTGTGCCATGCAAATTTATATTATGTTAACACCAAAAAATACCTACTTTTCTATGAACATATTATTTCAAGAGTTGAAACAATTATTACTATTTTTTGTTTACAATTTCAAGGGGAAAATAAATTAAATTGAAAATATTAGTAAACCTACTCAGAAAAATCTTTGTTTCAAACAAATTTATGAATTCGCGTATTGTCTTCGAATGATCAACATGCTCATTTCCTTGCTCATTTATCTCATTCATATCATTCGCGGGCTTTTTCTATTTTCCTTGCTCATTTATCTCATTTCTTTTTGCTTTCAACATTTAAAATAAATCATTAGTTAAAATATTTGTGCCATGCAAAATTATATTATGTTAACACCAAAAAATACCTACTTTTCTATGCACATATTATGTCAAGAGTTGAAACAATTATTACTATTTTTTGTTTACAATTTGAAGGGGAAAATAAATTAAATTGAAAATATTAGTAAACCTACTCAGAAAAATCTCTGTTTGAAACAAAATGAATTAAGCGTATTGTCTTGAATGATCAACATGCTCATTTCCTTGCTCATTTATCTCATTCATCTCATTCGCGGGCTTTTTCTCTTTTCCTTGCTCATTTATCTCATTCTTTTTGCTTTCAACATTTAAAATAAATCATTAGTTAAAATATTTGTGCCATGCAAAATTATATTATGTTAACACCAAAAAATACCTACTTTTCTATGCACATATTATTTCAAGAGTTGAAACAATTATTACTATTTTTTGTTTACAATATGAAGGGGAAAATAAATTAAATTGAAAATATTAGTAAACCAACTCTGAAAAATCTCTGTTTCAAACAAATTTATGAATTCGCGTATTGTCTTTTTGATGTAATGATCCATATAACTACAATGGCTTACGTATACATACAGAGGTCACCTGATGGTTATTACAAGGCATGACATTAATTAATACCAATGACTACAAGTCCCAAGCTGAAGCTGGTTAGCTTCTAGCTTTTGAACCTCTGCTTCAAACACATTTATAAATTCGTATATGAATTCTAGTATATATATGCTTAATAAACATGCTTACTAAACATGTTGAAGACAACACATGAATTCATAACAAAGTACATAATTAACAATAATTGATAATAAGTTCATAAAGGTTCACATAGCTAGCTAATTAATACAAGTTCACATAATAGGGTACGGTACAAAGCCTGATCCATGCATGCATAATGTTACTGAGCAACACGCGATTGTAGATATGAAACATGGTTAATGTCTGCAATCCTCCAGCCTAGAACTCCCTCAAAATAAGCTAGAGCGCGTACTAGTGCACTCTCCTCCGCTTAGGAGGAGTGTCACAAACAAAGACTGCAGACATCAAACAATGGAGCCTCGGGTTACTGGCTTGTAGAAAGTTAGAATTGCTTGACTCTTCCAATTGTTGGTGAAAACGGCTCCCCACCATAGTAATCCACCCCAACTCTTTCCACGACTTGATTCGTAATCGCACGGAAGCTAATTGAAGCATAGGTAGAACCAGGCGATCTGAACACAATCGGATGATGATGAGATATAATAACCTTATGTACGAAACAAATTATATATGTACCAAACAAATTAATTAATAATGAATAAAAATTCTTTTATATATAAATGTATATTACCACATCTTGATGAGCCCTGCAAAGCCTCTCCGTAGTCTCAATCACATTTCCTTCACCCCTCTCGAGTTGCCTTAATTTAAAATAGGAAAGGTCCGGCACGAAGCACCCAACATTATTCTCGAGTTTGTAGACAATTCTCCACGGGTCCTCTCTCGGGTTAACCGAATAGGTGATGTTTTGCCAACTGTTGCAATGACAACCATCGGGTGTGTGCCCTCTGCAATCGGCGTGATCTACATATCGGGATATACACTCTTGCCATGTGCTCATCAACGTGCTCAGTTTGCACTATAGGAGGAGTACCATTCATATCCCCGATAATGTCTCTGAGCCATCTGATATTGTTGAGAACCTGCAATAATTATATATGTAACTAAAATTACAGATTTTCCATGTGAAATGAAAAAAAGTTCTATGTAAAGCAAATTAATTTCAATTATTCCTATATTACCACGTTAGCTACACGTCTGGATCACCCATTGGCAAGGTAATCTCGCGGTGAAAGTGCAATCACGGGCGTAGAGGCACGGTCCTCAAAAACACCTCCACGGCCACCAATACACACGCCAATGCCACGGCCACCACGCGCCATGGCGACGGACTATACTGCGCCACGGGCGCCATTACCAACACCACTTGGCACGACATTGTTAGCTCAAACTATATCCAAATCAAAATAACACACATTATTCACAATAAATAGGATTAGTTTGCATATATACATTGGATTCAATATATGCATAAATAGAAAAACAAAGGAACTATTACACAGTACATAACCTTTACGAACCAAGACTCGAGAAGACCTAGATGCTCCGGGAACTACAATCTCACCTCACCGTCATATACACCGACTCTCCCACTTACGATTACTACATGCACTACACCTCCTATCTAGCTACGGTCCAACATCACGGGCTGCAGTAGTCCCCACGTGGCCGTGATGTTAAACTGTAGCTAATTAGGACGATGGGGCTCAGATCAAAAACAAGAAAAAGAAAATTCTTACATTTTTTGTATATAAAACTAAAAAAATACTTAATAAAAAAATTTAATCTTCTATTTCCTCCTATAGCAACCTAGAAATAAAAGGGGCCATAGAATTCAACACTATATTTTATAAACTATATGTACACATACCTACATGTATATAGATTGGATTCAATATTTGCATAAATAAAAAACAAAAGGGGATAGAATTCGACACTATTATTACTGTACATAACTCAGAAGACCTAGATGCTCCGGGAACTACAACAGTCTCACCTCACCGTCATATACACCTGACTCTCCCACTTACAGTACTACACATGCGCTACACCTCCTATCTAGCTACAGTCCCACCTCACGGAGCTGCAGGCAGTCCCCACGTAGCCCGTGAGGTGAAACTGTAGCTAATTAGGACGTGGGGCTCTGTATCAAAAACAAGAAAAAATAAGAAAATGCTTACATTTATTCTATATAAAAATAATAAAATAATAAAATAATTTAATCTTCTATTTCCTCCTATAGCTACCTAGAAAAAAAAGCATTTCTGAACAATGAAAGAATGGAAATACATACCAAGTACATTTTCTGTAAGTCTATTATTTTCTTTATGAGCATATATTTTATAAACTATATGTACAAGTAAAATTCAAATTTATGAAAAACAAGAAAATAAGAGAATGCTTACATTTATTCTATATAAAAAAAACATACTTAACAAAAGAATTTAATCTTCTATTTCCTCCAATGGCTACCTAGAATAAAATCATTTCTAAACAATGAAAGAATGGAAATACCTAGTACATTTTCTGTATGCCTTCTTTTATGAGCATATATCTTATAAACTATATATATATGTACAATAAAAATTCAATATTATGAAAAACAAGATTTTAATGAAAGAAGGAACAATGCAAGTACCATCCTAACTACATATTCACGTGTATATACAAAATCTCATCTCTCTAATTAATTTAAGCTCCTCCTACCTAGCTACAAATTAACATTTCTATTTTCTCCATCTCTAAACCATAAAACAAAATTTAATCACAACAAATGAAGGGAGGATGAAGATTCCAACCTTGACAACACCTTGGAGGAGAGAAATCTTCACAAACTAATGAAGAAACAAATCGCAGCACCACCCTAGGCTTGAGTCGCCATGGAGGGGAGTAGCTTGAGCTCGCAGGTGGCTCGGGTGAATGGCTCGGGTGGCAGGAGGAAGGAGGAGCCGGGACTAAAGACCGGGGGTAATTATTGCCGGATGGAGCCGTTGGGAGCCTCCCCTTTTGTCACGGTTGGTAATACGAGCCGGGACTAAAGGGGGGCCGGCTACAACAGCCATTTCGGGCCACGTCGACGAAAGGCCTTTAGTCCCGGCTTCAAAGTTGAACTGGGACTAAAGGCCCGAACCAAAGCCTCGCTCTCCACCAGTGTTGTAACACTACTTTTTAAAAGCAATACAATTTAGTTTACCAATATAAGTGAGGTAAATTAATGAAGTATATTTTTCTTAGGTTTTGATGAGGTGCAAAGGCTATGTTCGCACAAAAAGTCATCCAGAGGGATCAATTTGTGAGGGTCATAAATTAGATGAGAGTCTTACATTTTGTTCACAATATTTGAATGGATGTGAGACTAGGTTTACTAGGCAAGCAAGAAATGGTGATCCGATTGAAAATGAATCTTCTAATACCACTCCATTCTTCAGAAGTAATGGGAAAGCTTTGAGTGGCAAGTGCACCACATCGTTAGACTACAAGACTTGGCTTCAGGCACATAGATATGTGTTGTCTAACTATGACAAAATTGAACCATACCTGAAGTAAGTTGGCTACTAATTTAGTTATTGAATCTCTTTTTATTCTTTACATGGCTCAAAGGTTTCAACTTATGAAACACCTTTTGCAGCCAGCATATTGAATACCTATCCTCAGCTGGTCATCGAAGTCAACGAGAAATCAACCGTATTCATCATGAAATGTTTCATGAGTGGTTTAGAAAGCATGTAAGCCAGAACACAACCAACTATTTGTGCTCCAAAATGTTGCTTTTAGAAAAAATAGTTTAATTTACTGTAACATTATATACCTACAGGTGGAAGGGTTGATTGAAAATGGTGCAGAAGTATCAGAAGAGATACAAATTTTAGCCAATGAGCCTTTCATGATTGCTACAATGTATAGTAGCTATACCATAAATGGATTCAATTTCCATACACATTCTTATGATGAGGGCCGACCTGTCCAAAGTAGTGGAGTAGCACTAGTTGCCCAAACCTCTTGCTTTGAGGATGGAAATGTGAACCCTGTAGTGCGAAACAAAATATATTATGGCATCATTAAAGAAATTATTGAGCTGAATTATCGCAACAAAGGAAGTATAGTGCTCTTTAAGTGTGATTGGGTTGACAACCGTGTACAAGGAAGATGGGTCAAAACTGATCAATTTGGGATCACATCTGTTAATCTGAACCATTTATTCAATACTGGAGAAAGGCTATTAGATGAACCTTTTATTTTTGCATCTCAGGCTATGCAAGTTTACTATGTTCCTAACCATATCCATAAAGACTGGTGTAGTGTTGTGCAATCGAAACCACGTCACCTTTACGATATGGCTGCAGTAGATGATGAAAATGACCAGCAGGAGAATGGGATACGGCACTGGAGGCCTGATCTGCATACAAATGTTGATCTTAATGTTTTTCTTAGTGGTGTCCATGTAAGGACAGATATAGATGGGATTATTGTGAATGAAAAAAAGAGGAAGTAAGTATGCTTCTAATTTCAGTTTGTGTTGTTTATTGTCTAAGTGTAATTTTCAGTGCATGCTTGTGTTTTTAACCTAGCTTCTATCAACTATCATTTGCTGATTTATTTGCAATCATTTTTTCAGGATAAACAATGGTGGAGGTGGGAAGAAAAAGAAGAGGCGTGGTGCAGCCTGAGGAGGAAACTGAATATGAAATGCAGAGGAATGCTAACATTTTGGCCAATGAGAAGAGGATAAAAGAGTTAAATCTTCGAGCTCTATCACAAGATGTTAACTCACAGCCAGAAAAGAAACAAAAGGTATCTGATGTAATCAAGCAAGTAGCTAGTAAAATTGGCGATGAATATTGAAAGTAATACAACAACACATGACTCTCTTGTGCATAAATGTAGGCTGCTGATCATGCTCGTGTTGTTGGAAGGGAAGATGCGTTAGGGCGTAACGTACGGTCAAGCACAAGGTTGACTGCAGCACGTGTTGGTCTGCAAGCTGTGAACGCAAGTGCTGAAAAACCCAATACTGGTGCACATGATCTGCAGGCAGAAAATCTTGAACACCAACATGTTGGAGGTATATTTTCAGTTTACAACCTACATAATTCCCCCCTTCTTCTGAAATTAAACAGTAATTAGTTTCTTTTTCAGATTTACATGGGCAAGAAAAGAAGAAAGTTAGAGGGCCTACTAAAACGGCTGATATATTTGCAAGGCAAAATATGCCTAAACTGAAAGTGGAAATTAATGAACATAGTCAACCATGTGGAGATTCAGCAACTAAATTTGCTAACTTCATTGGAGCACTTGTTAGAACAAAGGGTTTCCCATTGGCAGCAGATGACTGGAGGAAGGTTGATGCACGACATAAATATAAGTTGTGGACAGATGCACAGGTATTGAAATGTGCTGATTGTGTTTTTCTGATGAGATATTATTTCTGTGTTATACAGGTCATTGATAGCTAATATGAGTGCTCTAGTTGTTCTAGGAGCTGAAAGAACCCAATGCTTTTTGCATATCTTGTTTATGTCATTGTTCATTTTTGTCCACTGCAGATAACCTTTCTAAAATATGAAAGACTGCTATCATCTGAACATCTGAACTGTGCAATAATCTAATAGTCCACTGCATGGAAATACTTTTTGCTCTTTTAACTAGTACTGCTGCATATCTTTGTTTGTGAACAGAAACAATGTGCTGATTTCCTGAAAAAACAGGGCTGCAAGGAATGCCACAAGTTGTAGTGTTTTTACTTAGAGATAACTCTTTGCATATGTACTATACAGCTGTATTGGGATATAGATCGAGGTGTCTTCGGTTGGTTTATGGCTACAGCGGCTACAAAATGGAAGGAGTTTAAAGCAGAACTAAAGAAAGCGTTTATGGCAAAGTACCATGATGAAATGGAAGAGGATGAACTTCTCGCCTTGTGTGATGAGAGGGTTCACGATATTGATTGGAAGTGGCTAATTGATCATTGGAGGTCTCCAGAAGCAACTGTAAGCTACACACTTACAATCTATCCTATTTCCATTTATTCAATGCATTCTGAATATTAACACTGAAACACTTCATGATAGGCTCGTTCATTAAGGGGAAAAGAAGTCGTTCAAAGCTGACCCAAAACCATACGACCGGGAGTAAGAGTCATGCACGTCTGGTTTCTGAAATGGTATGTATTATATTTGCCTTGCTGAAATAGTTATCTAATCCCTAGAACCTTTCTTAACCAAAAAGTAAATTGTTAAATTTAGACCAAGGAGCTTGGGCGTCCTCCGTAGAGATGAGGTGTTTATTAGAGGACACACACACAGGAATGGTGCACCCCAAAAGGGATCTGAGACCACAATTGTAAGTTGTTCCAAAATGGTGTACTCCATGTGTTGTATTATTTTCTAATCTTTTCTGTTGTTGCAGAATGAACTTAAAAATGCAGTTGCAAATCATCCTGAACTGACAGAGAAGAGTATTCAAGAAGGGGATGTTTTTTTCCATGTTTGTGGACCAGAGAAGAATGGATATGTTCGTTGTGTAGGTTTGGGCCCAACTCCAGCTGACCTGGAATTGCCTGGGACCAAAAAATACACATCTACAAAACTACAAATGGAAATTGAAGCTCGCCGACAATCTGATCAGAGAGTTGCACTTTTAGAGAGTCGTCTAGACCAAGCGTTGCAGATATTGGATAAATTACAGCAGCAAGTGTCATCTCAAAAGAGCACTCCCCATGGATCTAACAATGAAGTAGCTGTGGTAATTGTTCAACGTTTTCTTTGTTGAAGTTTTCTTTTCCCTGCAGTATTGTTCATTAATTATTTGCTCTATGATTAGAACTGAAACACTAGTTCAATATTTGTGCTTCTGTTTAGAACTCAAGGATCAGACCAAGTCATGCTAATGAAGAACCAAACGACGACGAAGATGACGTGGAATCATATGCAGGGGATGAGATGGAAGAAGAGCATTTGACTGATTATGAAGACATGTTTATGCCTAGGCGAGCGGCCCGCCCAGAGGAAGAGCAACATGTAGAGGTAATTTCTGAACCATCTAAATTTCTCTTTTACAGTGTAAAAACATACTTGTCCTAAATTCAATTCTGAAATATATCTACTTCTAGGGTGGAAGAGATGTTATCTTATATAGTGTGGTGAGACCTTAAGATGTCCCTGTGGCCAAAGCAACTGTCCAAACATCAAATCCAAGTGCTGTTGTAGGGGGTACTCGTCTTGGTGTCCAGTATAGTGAAGTTGTGGTCAATCATGCGTTTGCAAGAGAAGCTATATTGCCTCGCCCACATGGAGCGGTGACGACCATTGGTCAAGCTGTTGGGAAATGTATTGCATGGCCACGTGATAGGGTAATACCAACTATATCTCTCTGTATTTGTGGTCCATTGTTGGTCAGCCACTATTGATTAATTACCCATAATTTATACAGATGAAGGATGATAAGAAGTCATCAAGGTCGTCAAAACCTTAGATTCTGGAACAAGCCCGTCCCAACTTGAAGGTACTTAATCTGAAATCCTATTTTTTATGGAAATGGTCTTGCTGTCCAACTAGGCTATCTGAAATCCTATTTTTTATGGAAATGTGCTTGCTGTCCAACTAGGCTGTTAGATTTATGGAAATGTGCTTGCTGTCCAACTAGGCTTGTTAGCTATATATTTGAAGAACAATAGAAATGGGAAAGCTATGAACCAATTAACATTATTTTAGCATTTTCACAAGGGTTGACTAATGGCATACTTCTCCAGATCTGCATGGATTAACCTGAAGCAACACTGACTTTGTCCTTCCTCTATCGAGAACACACATGTAGTGAACACGGTTAGGTAGCTGCTGCAAGCTTTCAAACAATTTTGCTGGGCCACTACTGATAAGATAGATACTGCTCTATATATAAGAATGCTAGTTGGACAGAAAGAAAGCTGTTTCAGATTGAGATGTCTTTTTGGTCTGAATGCTAGTTGGACAAAAAAAAAAAAACTGTTACCACATTGGCTGTCAACCTGTCACCAACAGGGTCATTTTCTGAAATGTAGTTGTCTATACTAGGCTGGATTTTAAAAGCTAGTTGTTTTAGCTTGATTATATTGTATGAAACGTCAAACTTCATATGATTTTAAAAACTATGGTCAGCTTTCTAGCTGTATGTATGGTCAGTCCTCCTGTTCATGTCAGTTTACTTAGTTCAGACTATAAGTCTTTCCGGTCGCTGTCATTGTTGTGATGCACCATGTGGTGCTGATTATATAGGCATGAGACTAATAATGATCTTTTTTGCATTAGGTGCATTGGCGTCAAGGCACACCTTTTGTGTAGTAACCGGTGTTTGAAGCATTTTGTGCAGTAACCAAGTGTGCTGGAGGCACACCTTTTGTGCAGTAACCGTGCTGGAGAGGCACATCTTTTGTGCAGCAACTAGGCAGCAATTAGAAGTGTTGTGCAATGGCAACCTTTGTGTATGAACAAATTTCTAGTGTTAATTTAGATGCTTATGTTATGTTGGATCTAAACCAATACATTGTGACTTGTGATCCAATGGAGATTACAAACTGTAATTTATATATGCTCAATGGTCGTGTCTGTGAAAAATGCATGAAGCTCTGTATTTTGGTTCATGGCTGTGGATTATATGTGAATCTATTTAAATGTACAGAAATGGACTTCTTAAATCATTAATATTGCATTGTATAAAAATGCATTATCCTCTTTTGCCGATACTTATTTTGCTAGGAAAGGCGAATACAATGCTATGCTGGAATGAATATTAGCCGATATGAAAAGTGTCGGCAAAACTTATTAACTGTCGGGAAATGTGTACTGTCGGCGATAACATTATGTGTCGGCAAAGGAAATAAGTGTCGGCAAAGGTGTTTTCAGTAGCCACATGATATGTGTCGGCAAAGGTAATAAGTGTCGGCAAAATTTTTCCCGACGGCTTCTACCCCAACACTCTAAAAAAGTGTCGGCGAAGTCTATGCCGACGCTTTATTTGCCGGCAATTGTGGCCTTCGCCGACAGTAGTGTGGTGTTGGGAAATGTTAGCCATGGTGTAGTGCCGAGAGCCAGGCTGACGTGGCTCTCGGCAAAGATTCGCAACTAGCCCACCAACTCCACTCCCCCGCCGGCCCACCAATCCCACCGCTTTGCTTGCAGTTTGGAGATTGGAGAGAAATAGAATGACAATGTTCTACTCTTCATTTTGTAATAGCAATTACAAATTTGAAATTGCAATACTAAATTTCAATCAATGTGTTCAATTAATGGAGAGGTCAACCGAAGATTGGAGATTGGAGATTGGAGAAGAAATGAATACCATCGGACTAGGCGCCGGCGTCGTGCGCGTGACCGGTGGCATGAGGCGGGCAGCCGGGGCACTTGGGGCAGGCCGCACCACCGCAGCCCACAGGTAGGGGCCTGGGAGCATGGTGTTCGGCGTCGGGATCCTTGAGGACCGGAGCGTCCGAGGACCGGTGGATGGTCGCTCCTGGCTGTGATGAGTGATTGACAACGTGGTGTGGACTGACTCTTGGTCGAGTATTGCAGGTACAGGTTGCGGCTTGATTTGCCTTGATGCAGGTGAAGAGTGGGCGCGAAAGGTCTATGCCTTGCGGGGCCTCCGAGGAGTGGAGAGACAAGTAGGCCTGACTCGAGGGACCCGGTGGCCAGCGAGGTCAAGTGCGGGCCGCATGGTGGCAAGAAAAGCAAGATGAAGTAGTGCGGTGGTAGCGGCTCTCGGCCGAGTCTGCACGCTGCGGGCAATTCACCACAAAACCATCGGGTTACTTGGTTGAGCCACAAAACCAAGACCGAGGCTGAGATGGGATCCGGCGCGCCGAGAAGCTTCGATGCCGGCGACGCGCGGGCGGATCGCAGGCTTGCGTCCGAGGACGGACGCGCGGCGACGGCGGTCATATGGCTGAAGAGGAGTGCTACATGACCTATTTGCTCGAGGGGTTTGTATCTCCTATGCCCAGGGCTCAGATTCTAAGTGGTCATTTGCCCAACCGGCCCGGTGACTCATATATTAGCTCTAGGGTTTCAAGCAAACTATCCATCCTGACCGCTTCTCCTTGCTCCATAGGGTTAGATTTTTCCTCCGCTGTAAAGAATCTGACGTCCGAGTGAATGGAAGCCATGGTTGCGCCGATTTCTTGTAGCTCGCTGGATTTTCATGTCTTTTCGAGCTATTTTTGTCGGTTTTCGGCGCGGCTTGTTCCTTCGATTCTGAGGTGTTTGGGTTCGGATTGTTGGTGGGGATCATGGATAGTTGCCTCGCATCTTTGTGCTTGATCTTGACCCCCAAACTCCGACCCGGCCTCCGATTGAAGGATTTCGGTTGGACCCTAGGTTTTTGGTTGTGTTCGGTGGTGATTCGATTCCCGGCGATTTAGTTCGTTTGAGGACCCAAGTTTTGGGGCATAGCATCCCCTAGGACGCTTCACATCTCCCCAAATCTTTCCTCAAGAGCTCAAGCCGTTTGGGAGATCCATGGATGGGTAGGATAGGTTGACTTCTCGGTTTTGGGCTCTCGTCTGTCACTGGCGACATCCGCAGTAAGCCGCGGACGGTCCACGTGGAGCCGGGCGGCTTGGTGTTCTTCGTTCGCCGCTTGTTCTTGAGCCGCCTTCCTTTCGATCCGCTTTTCCCCGCCTTCGGTAGGTTTGACGGACGGTCCGCCTGGGTCCGCCGACATCGCTGGTGGTGTATTGGTCGCGGACGGTCCGAGGTGTCTCCACGAACGGTCCGTTATTGTTGGTGCAGTACTGGAGGTTCGCGAGTCTTTTTCGGACTGGCCCGCTGCTTCATGGACGGTCCGAGGCCACGGACGATCCGCCCGGAGCCGCGCACAATCCGCCTGAAGACTGCGCAGGTTGCTAAAGTCCTTTGCTTCTTGAGTCGCCCGCTCGGGATTGTTTGGGGTTTGTTCCTAGGGTTGGTAGGTCCGTTGTGACTACGTGACCTTGGCAAACTCGTGTGGGAATCCTTACTTGTGAATTTGGGGCATAGGCTGAGTTCATCCTCTGGGAAGAATTTTTATCGGCTCCCATTCACTCCCCCCCTCTCTGGTCGCCTAATCGGTCCTTCAATTGGTATCAGAGCCGGTTACGGATCTTCGTGATTCTCGCTATGCTTGGGTCTTCTTTTTAGCTGACAAGGGGGAGACGTTTGGTTTTGTGAGGGATCTAATCTTGAGGTTGAAGAACGAGAGACATGGAGATGCTTGTCGAGCTATTCGTAGGCGACAATGGCGTTGAATTTAAAATTCTCATTTGAAACCTTTGTCGTTATTTGGGTCTCGAACATCGCTTTTCTCTCCTATGTGGCTTGTCAGAATGGTGTTGTTGAAAGGAAAAATCATTCCCTTCGTGAGATGGCTCGGACGATGCTCAATGAGTATAGGACTCCGAGGAGATATTGGGCTGAGGCGGTGAATACCGCTTGCCATGTTGGGAACCGGATTTTTCTCGGGCCTTCTTGAACAAGACGTGCTATGATGAGCTCATGCACTGCGAGCACCTAGAGTGAGCCATTTCAGGGCTTTTGGTTGTCGGTGCTTTATTCTCAAGAAGGGTAGGCTTGATAAGTTTGAGTCGAGGTCCTCCGATGGGATTTTCTTGGGTTATGCTAGTCATTCTCGAGCATTTCGTGTGCTCAACTTTGATACTAACCTAGTCATGGAGACTTGCGAGGTGACCTTCGACGAGACACAACCATGCAATTCGTCTGTCTTTGAGTGTGCAGGTGATGATGAAGTTGGCAAGAAGATCTTTGAGGACGAGGAGGATGATGCTGGAGAGGATGATAGTGATGATGGTGAAGCTCCAGCCACGCATGTACCCTCTACTTCCACTATGACGACTACGGTGCAGATGGTCCATCCCTACACCGCCACGATCCAAAGAAGATCAAGTGGAAGCCGCCGAGGGAGGTTGTCTCCAGAGAGGCACCGAGGCGCCTGTTGATCATCCTGCCTCAAGAATCATCAGTGACATCAATGAGCGTACGACACGGTCGAGGTCCATAAATGCTTCACACTTTGCTCATTCAGCTTTTGTTGCTACCTTTGAGACGAAAGACATTGGACACGCTCTTTCTGACCCGAATTGGGTGAATGCCATGCATGAGGAGTTAGAGAATTTGAGAGAAACCAAGTGGAGTTAGTGGAGCCACCACCAAATTGCAAACCTATTGGGACAAAATGGGTGTGAAGAACAAAGAGGGTGAGAATGGTGAGGTGGTGAGAAACAAATCGAGGTTGGTTGCTCTGGTTATAGTCGAAGGAGGGATAGACTATGAGGAGACATTTGCTCAGAGTCTGCTTTGGAGGCAATTAGGATCCTCCTAGCCTTTTCTGTGGCTAAAGGGTTCAAATTGTACCAAATGGATGTGAAGAGTGCCTTCTTGAATGGGTTTCTAGAGGAGGAAGTTTATGTGAAGCAACCACCGGGCTTTGAGAGTGTTGAGTTTCCCCACAGGGTGTATAGGCTGAGAAAGGCATTGTATGGGCTGAAACAAGCTCCCCATGTTTGGTATGGCCGCTTGAGGGGGTTCTTGTTCAGCAAGGGGTTTGAGATGGGCAAGGTTGATAAGAATCTTTTTCTCCTCAGGCAGGGTGATGATATCCTAATTGTTCAGGTGTACGTGGATGATATTGTCTTTAGCGGCTCGTCTCACTCTTTGGTTGCAAGCTTTGCAGAGGATATGAGCAAAGAATTCGAGATGTCTATGATGGGAGAATTGCGCTCTTTCTGCTTCGATTAAGCAGCGAAGGAGGGAACCTTTGTGCATCAAGCCAAGTACACGAAGGACATCATCAAGAAGTTCAAGATGGATGACTCGAAGCCCCTGTCGACACCGATGAGTACGACTACAGCGCTTGACGCGGATGAGGACGGAGAGCCCGTGGACCAGAAGGAGTACCAGAGCATGATCGGCTCCCTCTTGTACATGACGGCGACGAGGCCGACATCCGTCAGGTGTCTGCGCGCTGTTTTCGTGCATCGCCGAGGACTTCACATCGGCAGCCGTCAAGCGGATCTTCGTGTATCTTCGATACACACCGAGCTCGGTCTTTGGTACTCGGCCCTCTTCCCTTTCGCTTCTTGGTTTTCGGATGCCGACTTTGCGGGGTGTCGAGTCGATCGAAGTCGACTTCGGGACTTGCCGCTTTTGGGATCTTCGCTTGTTTCTTGGTCTTCTCGCAAAGCCTAGTGTAGCTCGCCTACCACGTCGAATATATTGCTGCCGCTAGTTGTTGCTCCCAGCTGCTTTGGATCACATACACGCTGAGTGACTTTGGTGAGGAGTGTTCCCATGTACCTCTCATGTGTGATAGCACGAGTGCCATTAGTGTTGCCAAAACCCGTGCTTCACTCCGAACCAAACACATAGAAGTGAGGTACCACTTCCTGAGAGACAATGTTGAGAAGGGAAACATAGACCTCATCCATGTACCTACAGAAAAAGCAGCTTGACGATATCCTAACCAAGCCTTTAGACCAATCTACTTTTGCTCGTTTGCGAGGAGAGCTTGGAGTTGATTTTCCTTTTTGAGCTTCAGTTGGGAGGATTGATGTACATATACATGTTGCATTTTCATTTATGTATCATATCATGTTTGCATCTTTGTATCATAGACTGCATTTGTAACATATGTCATAGAGATGTGCTTCTCTCATATGCTTTGCTCACCATGATATGCTAGATATGAGGTTATGACTTTGCTTGTGATGCTCATGAGATGTATAGCTATGCTCTTGGTAGCTTTGGGATATATATGCTTGTGAATGGCTTCTTTTTGTAAAAATGCTATATGATCCTCTCTTGTGAGTAGAATGCCTCTCATGTTCAATTTGGGTGCTTATAGCTATATCTTACTTAATTTATGCTTGGAACCATGTTCTTTTCATTTGGGATCAAAGATCCATTTATCATCATGAATGTTTAGCCTACATGCTACCTTGTGGAGAAGCCTAAGCTTCTTTTTGCCGCAAAGGCACTTCATGTACCATGCTTAACTTGTGAATCATAAAAATGGTATGTGAGATGTCTATGCTTGAGAAATTTGCTTCCTTGTCATAAATGCTTTAAATTTCTTATCTTGGGTGCTAAACCGTTGCATGATGTTCACCAATGAGAAGTCTCATATCTAGAAGTGGACACATGCCTCGGTGGCTTTGACATGACATGAGATAGCTTGTAGGTGTTTGTGATGACCTTGTGATGAGAATTTGTGACCTTGCATGAAGTCTGTGAGTTATATGTTGTTTGTGCTCAGTTTGATCATGTTTAGGTCATATGCTCATGAGAGGGAATTTTTGTGAAAAATGCTTCATTTTGATCATGGCTTTGTCACTTGCTCGTATGTCCCTTTCTATCTTGTTGGCGATGCTTGTGCTCAAATTGTGGCTATCTTGCTTGTCTATGTCTCAATTTGAGCATGTTGTAGTGCTCTTTGTATATTTGAGAAGCACATGCTTGCATTTGTAGACTTGATTCATGCATTACCAACAAGGGGGAGGAAAGTACCCAATTCATGTTTCCAGGGGAGTTTTGCATCAAGGGGAAGAAAAATTGGGAGAAATGCATTTGTTCAGGGGGAGCTTGCATGCATGCATTTGGGAGCTCTTTTTCGCCTGAATTTTAGTTGTGCTCTTTTGCCGATGGTGTCGAGCCCTTTTGCCTCACCTTGAGGAGTCAGCAATTTTGGAGCATTTTATCTCGGTTGTGTCGAACCGTTGCCCTTGCCTTAGGGGACCGAGATTTTTCTCTCTCAAGTGATCTTTTCTTGGCTTTTGTTTGGCTTTTGATCACTTGTTTGAGTTTTTCTTCGCTTTTCTTTTCTCTTTTCTCGAATTGGTTATTAGTGTGTTGTCAATGCACTCATCAAGGGGGAGATTGAGGACCGGAGCGTCCGAGGACCGGTGGATGGTCGCTCCTGGCTGTGATGAGTGATTGACAACGTGGTGTGGACTGACTCTTGGCCGAGTATTGCAGGTGCAGGTTGCGGCTTGATTTGCATTGGTGCAGGTGAAGAGTGGGCACGAAAGGTCTATGCCTTGCGGGGCCTCCGAGGAGTGGAGAGACAAGTAGGCTCGACTCGAGGGACCCGGTGGCCAGCGGGGTCAAGTGCGGGCCGCATGGTGGCAAGAAAAGCAAGACGAAGTCGTCGATCGGAGCCGGTGCAGGGTAGCGGCTCACGACCGGAGTCTGCACGCGGGGTTTGCGGCGGTTCACCACAAAACCGTCGGGTTACTTGGTTGAGCCACAAAACCAAGACCGGAGGCTCGGCGGGCGGAGATGGGATCCGGGCGCGCCGAGAAGCTTCGATGCCGGCACGGCGTGGCGGATCGCGAGGCTTGCGTCGGGAGGACGATGCGGCGGCAGGCGTGGCCGTGCGAAGAGGAGTGCTACATGACCTATTTGCCCCTGAGGGGTTTGTATCACAACTTAAGTGCTAGGGGTAGCTTGGTCATTTGCCTGGCCCGAGAGGGACTCATATATATTAGCTCTAGGGTTTCCAGGCAAACTATCCATCCGGACTGCTTCTCATTTCCTTGCTCCATAGGGTTAGATTTTTCCTCCGTTTGTAAAGAATCTGACCTCCGAGTGAATGGAAGCTTTCATGGTTGCGTCGATTTCCCGCTTGTAACTCGTTGGATTTTCGTGTCTTTTTCGAGCTATTTTCATTGGTTTTTCGTGCGCGGCTTGTTCCTTCGATTCTGAGGTGTTTGGGTTCGGATTTGTTGGTGGGGATCATGGATAGTTGCCTCGTGCATCTTTGTGCTTGATCTTGACCCCCCAAATTCCGAATTCGGCCTCCGATTGAAGGATTTCGGTTGGACCCTAGGTTTTTGGTTGTGTTCGGTGGCGATTCGATTCCCGGCGATTTAGTTCGTTTGAGGACCCAAGTTTTGGGGCATAGCATCCCCTAGGGACGCTTCACATCTCCCCCAAATCTTTCCTTAAGAGCTCAAGCCGTTTGGGAGATCCATGGATGGGTAGGATAGGTTGACTTCTCTGTTTTGGGCTCGGGCTGCTCTGTCCGCACCTGGCGGACAGTCCGTAGGTAGGCCGCAGACGGTCCGCGTGGAGCCGGCTGGCTTGGTGTTCTTCGTGTTCGTCGCTTGTTCTTGAGCGTCTAACTTTCGATCCAATTTTCCAGCCGTCTTCAGTTGCAGGGGGTTTGGCGGACGGTCCGCTGTCATGGACATCCGCGTGGGGTGTGTTGGTCGCGGACGGTCCGAGGTGTCTCCACGGACGGTCCGTTATTGTTGGTGCAGTACTGGAGGTTCGCGAGTCTTTTTCGGACAGTCCGCCACTGCCTCGCAGACGGTCCGCCGAGGCCACGCGGACAGTCCGCCCGGAGCTCGCGGACAGTCCGCCCGGAGCTCGCGGACAGTCCGCCCGGCACTGCGCAGGGTTGCTAAGTCCTTTGCTTCTTGAGTCGTGCTTCCGCTTCGGGATTGTTTGGGGTTTGTTCCTAGGGTTGGTAGGTCTGTTGTGACTACGTGGCCTTGGCAAACTCGTGTGGGAATCCTTGGTTGTGAATTTGGGGCATAGTCCGAGTTCATCCTCCGGGAAGAATTTTTATCGGCTCCCATTCACTCCCCCCTCTCTGGTCGCCTAATCGGTCCTTCAATCCTGCGGCGTGGGGGCGGGCGGGTCGCGGCCTCGCGCTGTCGCGTAGTCACAGTATGAAGGCTGCGTGCGCATCTGGCGGCGGCGGGGGTAGACTGTGGGCTGCGGCTGTTGGCCTGTGTGCCCTAGTCGATGTCGTTTGTTGGGCCAAAAATTACCCGGGATATGTGGACTTGACTAGGGCCTCGGTCTAGCCGGACCTAGTTGGAGCCGGCAACAGGGGACGCAGCTGCAGGCATCAGCTGATACTCGGTGCTGAACGGGGCCTACGGCCTACCATTGTTGGTCCAGATGCATATAGCCGCCACGGCCACGGCCACGGCCACGGCCACGGTAGTGCATGCTGTCGTACTGGACGTGGGGGAACTATGCCGGGTTCAGCTGCTCAACCTCCGGACTTGAGTCGTACAACACCTCAGGGTTCACAGCAGCTGCAGCCCCGGCCTCTAACTCGGCCGTTTCCTCCATATGAATTTTTGAGTTGGCTGTGAACGGTTCACGGCTACAGCAACGTTACGTTGGATCCAAATGCCACAGCTGTATTCTACCAACAAGTGGCACATGTTGTAATGCACATCTTGCATGCTTGGCGCCTCGTTTCAGCATCCAAGGAGATAAAAGGGCGCCCAATGCAAGACTCGAGGAGACAGTCCAGAGTGTTTATTTTTTTTTAACTTCAGTCAAGAGTCAAGAGCAGACAAGAGGCACATGGGTGCACGCATCCGCACCCATGTATGCTGCAAACTTTTATGGGAATTCGTACTTCTATATAGCAACTACTGTATTTTGTCCTGCTGCAAGCTGCATATATAGTACATAAGTGTATTTCGCCTTTGTTCACAATCCTCTACACACACCATTCACTCAACACACACGTCTCGGAGAGCTCTGCAGCCATGGCGGAAGTCTTAGCTGGATTGCTCACTTCGGCCGTCGTCGGCATCGCGAAAGACAAGCTGGCCTCCGCCATCGCGGGGCAGGCCAATTTGCTGTGGAACTTCGGCGACGACCTGGAGGACATGAACTCCGTGCTGGAGTCCATCTCAGCGGCGCTCCACGACGCCGAGAGGAGGTCGGCTAAGGAGAAGCTGGTACAGCTGTGGCTCAAGCGGCTGAGGCACGCCGCCACAGACATCTCCGACATGCTCGAAGACTACCAAGACAATAGCGAACGCTCTGCAAAGGTGCGAAACTGATCATAGTACAATCCTCCTGGGGAGAACTAATTAATTCGTTATTAATTTGACACTAGAATTAATTTGTTCCATATATCAGATCTGGTGCATATATAGTGGTCAGGTGCGGTTGTGTGACTAGATCTATGAGTTGGTGCACACAGATAAACTTTATTAGGATATAATACTGTAGCAAGTATGTGCGTTACACTTCAACCCACCCAAGATTATATAGTAGGTCACCTGGATTATTTTGAGTTTTTATCCTATAATTAGTTTTGTCCAAGGCATATACCTGCTTATTTGGAATGGTTATATATTGGAAAGGTTATATAATTAGTTTTGTCCAAGCCAAGAAACTTCCTACTTGAATTTGAAAAATCTAGCCGAGTAGCTAGTTCATACGTCAGTTTGCGTTTATATTTCCATGCAAGTCTATGAATTGAAGCCTCTTTGCTTGCGATACCAACTAAGAAATAAATGAAATCCAATTCTTGCAGAAACCAGGAATGCTCTCATGTCTGCCAGTTGCATTTAAGAAGATTTCTGTGGCTAGTAGGATGAAGAGTATGAGGGAAGAACTAAGGAAAATCAACAAGGAATTTTGGGATTTTAATTTCTTAGTGGGCGTTACTAGCACTTCTGTTGAGCAACATGATGACATTCGTGAAACATCATCACGTTTGCCTGAAAACCCAATAATAGGGAGGAGTGGAGAAAAGCAGGAAATCAGAAACCTCTTATCCACAGGTACCAACAATGACGAGACAGTGATTGTTGCTATCCATGGTCTTGGAGGTATGGGTAAGAGTACTTTGGCACAACATGTTTACCATGATGAGCAATTCAAGAAGTATGACCATCGTATATGGGTTTATGTGTCCCGGGATTTCAGTCTAAAGAAAATAGGAAGCTCTATAATTTCTCTAATAACAAAGAAGGAAGCCAGAATAATAGGGATACACTGGAAGCCATAAATCAGTGCCTAGATAACCTTCTCCATGGCAAGAAGGTTCTTATTGTTTTAGATGACTTATGGGAGGAAAATGACACTGAGTTGGGGAAGCTGAGAAGTATGCTTCAGGTGGGCAGGAAGGGCACTATGATAGATGTCATAGTAACCACACGAAGCGAAGATATTGCAGGGAAAGTTTCTACTTGTAAACCGTACAAGCTGCAGCCTTTGAATAATGAAACATGCTGGGAAATAATTAAGAGATACAGTAGGTTTGAAGATCAACACAACCAAGAAAGATTACAGCAGATAGGATTGGATATTGCAAAGAAATGCGGAGGTGTGCCATTAGCGGCTCAAGAACTTGGATACATGCTACAATCCAAAAAACTGATGGAATGGATAGAAATAAACAACAGTGATATCTGGAATGAATCTTATGAAGACAATGGTGGTGTGCTCCCGTCACTGAAGTTAAGTTATGAAAGGATGCCACCACAGCTAAGGATATGCTTTTCCTATTGTGCCATATTCCCAAAAGCCATAATATTTCTGAACATGAATTGATTCATCAATGGATTGCTCTCGATTTCATCAAGCCATCAAAGGGGAAGGAATACATAAGAAAACTTTTGGGGATCTCTTTCCTTCAAGTTTGAAAGTTTCCCAAGGTATGTTGAAGTATATATACAACAACAATACTTTTTGGGATATCGTCTGCCTTCACCTACTGCAATAGTCATCTTGACTACCCAATAGTTGACTTTTGACTAGCCCTATCTATGTCTTTTGATATATTTAAATTGATCATAATAAATTTATGTTATCAGAATACTAAGGTCTTGGCACACAAAAAGATACTAGCTACCTACGTTCAAGTGTTCTTCAACTTGTATTTGCATGTCTTTTTTTGTAAAAAATCTAGATTGCTCGTCTGAAATATAAACTACATTTGTATTCAGTTTACCCTATTTATGTCAACTAGACCAATTTGCCTTAATAAATTTCTCTATTTTGTTTATTCATGCAAAAGCGAAGATTCAATTTAAAATTTTATAGGATGCTAGTGGACATTATATCTTATGTTAAAAATATATTCTACACAAAATTGTGATATGGATTAATTTATTATTAGATTTCCTAGCTTACCAAAATAATGATGAAAATGTATAATATTTATAAAAATGTGTTATGTTATGTCCCCATTTCGATGCAAATTTACAATGTAAAATTTCACTTGTGCATGAAGAAACAAAAATGACAAACATTGTTAAAAGGTAAATTGGACCAATTCATATTCTTGAGGGGGTATATGTATCAAAAATAGTTTTAGAGTTTATGCTTAATTTTTATATACTTGAGGAGATAATTTGAAATTTTTTACTTCCTTAGCAGACTAATAATTTCTTAGTTTATCCCTTGGGTTTCATTATCTTTAATCAGTAATCTTTATGTTGTATGAGACAAGACACATTGTAGATATTGGCTTAGAGCAACTCTAGCCAGGCTCGTACTTAGGCCCTACTCAAAAGTAGGAGCCAGAGCAAACCACCTACTTTTTCCTCGACTTCCCTTTCTCCCATGGATCCGTAGGGAGACCCCTACTCAATTGTTGTGGTAGTTTTCTTCCCATGTGTGCTCAAATCGCCTAACGAGACACGAGCCCATACCTCGAGCATCTTTACAATGGAGCTCCCCAACTGCCCATCCCTCGAGTTCCCCTATAGCCTAGGCCACTTAGACTTTCGGCGCTTGTGCCACCACACCCCCTGGAGCTCAGTCTCCCGCACTGACATCATCATTTATAGCTCAAGTTCCCCACCGTAGTGGCCGCTAATGCCACCATGAGCTCAAGGATCTCGCACCACTGGATGGATCCCACGCTACTTGCACAATGTCGCCCTATCCCAGATGCAACCTCCCCAAGCTTCACCTGAATATGCACCACAACCCACCACCCACACCACTTTTCTTTCCTGCAGTGCTACCCTTTGCCCACCCTCACACAAGATTGAGTATTGCGGCCAGAGCTCGTGCTCCCTTGCATGTTTGGAAGAGCCATATATACATATTCTTCAAGTTGAGCTCAATTGTGTTGATTTCTCATTTTTCACCCACCACAGAAGCCCCACCCACCCACACACACTATTCACAACTTGGGTTCCCCTTGCATGGGTGCCAGCACCACCCGAAGCTTCAGCTCCCCTAAGACCGACTCTAGCGGAGTCTGGATATGCTACTGCATCTGCAAAATGAAGAAGGAAGTAGCGTTGTTCATCCTCCAGCGGTCGCTGCATAACGATCTGCTTTTTGTAGACGGACTAACGGTAGGCGCATCCTCGGGGAAACTGGAGGCTTCTCCTTTCTTCATCGCAAGATAGTTCCAACCGCCTCCTCCGCCCCCGCCCCGTCTGCCCGTCCCTCTCCCTCCCCGCGTCCTCCAGTCCAGCGTGGAGCCGCAGCTCCTCTAGGCCGGCGCGGAGCCGGAGGAAGCGCAGGTGGAGGAGGAGCTCCACGACCGCGTGTTGACTTCCCCGCCGCTTGGCTCGACCCGGCCTCCCCGTCCCACCGCGCTACTCTACCCACACGGCTCCCTCACCCAAAGCCTGGCCGTGCACGTGAGCATGGGAGGGAGGAGGAGCGTGCGGATGCGCCCTCGAGACCGCCGCCGGATCCAGGGAGTAGAGAGGAGGAAGGGGTCGGCGGAGGGCTTGCTGGCGCCGGATCCAGCCGCGACCGCAGCTCCTCGCGTTGGATTCGACCGCCGTAGGAGCTCCTTGCCCCAAGGAGCGGGAGTTCGTATGGCTCGCGCTGCGCGCCGGAGCTGCTTGCCGACGGCGGTGGCATCCGCAGCAAGGGTGGCTCCTCCTCTCGGTCATGCGGTGGGTATGGCCGGCTCCTCCTCTTCCTCTCTCGGTGCCGCCATCTCCCCTGCCTCCTCTGCTACCTCCCTCTTCCCTTTCCTTTGAGCGTGGGCAGAACGGTCGAGGTGAGCCCGCCTTACTCCTCCTCGGCTCGCGGCTGTCGAGCTCGCTGGTGGTCGAGCTCCACCGCACGCCCGCAGCCCTCTCCCTCCTGGCGGGAGGCAACTACCCCCTACGGATGCGCTTCGGGTTGCATGGTGCTGCTGGAAGCGGCTCCTTTTTGCGCTTGCGATATCTCCTCTCTCCTGCTACATATTGGTGGGTTTTGAAGCCGGGGAACTGCTAGAGATAGTCTAACCCCCGCAACCACGGCAAATCCAGCAACTTGAGAGTAGAGAGCAATTGCTGGAGTTGCTCTTATAACTAAGACGCTGTACTTTTTGGGGTGGAGGGAGTAGGCAAAAAAAATTCAGACCGGTCCTTTTAAGACACAATCATTTAAATTGCTAGGCTACTATTTGGGCACTTTACCACCCCTACTTAAGTAAAACTTACCATTTATACAAAATTTAATTATTTTTTTATTTCTATAAAATATATGGAAATTAGTTGACATCTCTAATGGAATATATTGAACGTGTCATTTCAGACTTCTGAAAAGAAAATGGAGCAATACACAATGCACGACCAGGTGCATGACCTGGCAACATTGATCATGGGTGATGAGCTAATTGATCCTTATGTAACTTTGAAGAGTGATACACATGTCCTGAAATATTGTCGTTATGCATTGGTTCCCAAATATGATCGGTCAGTGAAGTTATCAGATATTTTGGCATTGAAGGTGAGAGCACTTCATTTTTCAGATAGTGGCAAATTGGATCTCGCTTGTGGGGCATTTTCTTTTGCAAAGCACTTGCGAATCTTGGACTTAAGTGGATGCTACAGTATACTTTTGCCAGCCTCTCTGGGCAACTGAAGCAGCTGAAGTATCTTGTTGCTCCAAGAATGCAAAATGAAGGTCTCCCAGAGTACATCACTGATCTATCAAAACTGCAGTACCTAAACCTCAATGAATCTTCGCACATCACTGCACTACCAGAATCAATAGGCAAGCTCGGGTGTCTGGAATGTCTCGATTTGTCAGGTTGTTCTGCCATATCAAAATTGCCAGAATCAATAGGCAAGCTCGGGTGTCTGGAATATCTCGATCTGTCAGGTTGTTCTGCCATATCAAAACTACCAGAATCGTTTGATGATTTAAAATGTTTGATGCATCTTGACATGTCACATTGTTCTGGGATACAACAAATTTGCAGCATCTTAATCTCAAAAAAAAAAATTTTTGCAGCATCTTGATTTATCTGAATGTTCCAGTGTCAAGGCACTACCTGAAGCGATAGGCAGCCTGGTCAATCTACAATATTTGAACTTGAGAAGGTGTGGCGTTAGGGAACTTCCAGAGTCATTTAAGAGGCTCCATAATTTATTGCACTTGGATTTGATGTTTTGCCGTATTGAGAAAGGGCTAGCAGGAGCTCTGCATGGCCTCACCGCATTACAATGCCTGAATATGTCAGGATATAAGACGAGCTTAGAAATTATGGAGAGGGGTGATCTACCTGTTGCTATGGCATGCCTCAAAAATCTCAAGGTTTTGAATTTATCATCTTGCCTAAGTGAACTCTTTGATACTGAAAACAATCTCAGTTATCTTGATTTCATCGGTACCCTTACCAACTTGGAGCATCTGGACCTATCGATGAATTATTGCACAATGTACCTGCCAGAAAGTATTGGTAACCTCAAAAGGCTGCGTACATTATTTCTCATGCATAACAGCAGCTGGCTCAAGTGCCTCCCTGAGAGTACAGCTCAAGCGACTGGGTTGAAGTCTGTACGGGTGGAGGGGTGCTCAAACGAATTGATAGATCAGGCCAATTCTCTGTTGGGTTTATTAACATTACCGCTCTTTAAGGTTCGTGCTGGTGATGACGTCAGTGCTCAAAGCAATCTGCACCTGCTGGAGGGTGAAAATCCCCATGAGTTAGATATAGTCTCCCTTGAAAACGTAAGATTTTTGGAAGAAGCACAAAGAATTAAGCTGTTCTCCAAACAAAATCTTTTCCACTTGAAACTGGTTTGGACCCTAAGAGCAGATCGACAACTGGAGGACAAGGATTTGTTGGAACAACTATTGCCACCAATGAGTCTGAAGTCCTTGTATCTAGAAGGTTATAATAGTCCGAGCTTTCCTAGCGGGCTCATGGCCATTTCCTATCATCTTCGGAATCTTACTTCCATTCAATTGCATGACCTGCCTTCTTGTAACATCCTACCACCTCTTGGACAATTACAGTACCTTGAAATGCTATGTCTTGACGATTTACCCAACGTTAAAAAGATTGACAGGGATATCTGCGGTGGCAAAGGAGCATTTCCCCGATCGACAATCTTCAGAGTAGGTTATATGCAAGGATTGGAGGAGTGGAATACAACTTATCCAGGCGAGGATGGCGTGGAGGAGTTCATGTTCCCTATGCTAGATGACCTCGATGTAGGCTATTGTCCAAGGTTGAGGTTGAATCCATGCCCACCAAAATGCCGCAAGTGGGTAATAATTGCCAGCGACCAAGTTATACCTTCACTGGAGGCACAAACCAGCAGCAGTCGTCCCTACAACCCGACGCCAACCACCCGCATCCTGTCCGTATATAGCAAGTGCCACAGCTTTAAGATGTTTCACCACTTCCCCGCCCTCCAGGAGTTGAGGCTCGTCAAATGTCCAAATCTGACGAGCTTGCCGGAGGGAATAGAGCAACTGTCCTCTCTTGAGTCGCTGGAGTTGGCTACGTGTGATAGAATATCAGCACTGCCAGAATGGCTGAGCAACATCTCCTCTCTCAAAAAACTCGTCATCAGGGGCTGTACGAGCATCGTGTCTTTGCCTGCATGTATACAGCAGCTCACCAACCTCCAGAAGCTCCAGAAGCTATTGATTGATCTTTAGTTTTCATTTTGTGAAAATGTTAAAAAATGATTTCATCTAAAAATCATAACTAATTCATTTAAATCAGAAAAATATGGAACTAATACCCAAAGTTTTATAAAAATGTCACCTATCTATTGGTGCACTATTTGGAGTTTTTTTAAAATATTATATGTTCAAGTTTCTAGTTTTTATTGCTTTTTCTAAAAATACTAGGAATATGAATAATAAGATGCAGATGACTCCAAATAGTTCACCAATAGATAGGTGACATTTTTATAAAACTTTGGGTATAAGTTCCATATTTTCTGATTTAAATGAATTAGTTATGATTTTTAGATGAAACCATTTTTAATATTTTCAAAATGGAAAATCACCTCCAAAACCGCCTCAAAGGTTGAAACTTGCACGTTTTGATAGTTGATGGCCTTTATGTCTGGTTTTGTAGTTTAAGGTTGAAAACCAGACTTGTGTGCTAGTTCAAGGTTGTAAATCGGACTTTTCCCTTGAAAATAACCAGGAACTACAGCAGTGGTGTCATTCAGAAGAGAACAAGGCAACGCTCGCACACATCAAACATAAAATAATTAGCGACCAAAGGGTATTTATCTAAATCAAGCATTCAAGTGAATATTATTTTCATTCCCTTCGTACATGCATTCCTTTTTATTGCTGGAAATAATAAATATCGTGCAGTGGAATCACAGCAAGGTGCTATTGTCCTAAACATTAAATGGTAAACAGTCCATCAACTTTTATTGGTGTTCAAACCTGCAAAAATGCAAACACATGAGTAGAGAGACACTTGCCGTCCTTTTAATGCTTTACATAGGGAAGTTTAGCTCAGAAAATTAGAACAAATCCCTCACTATTAATCTACCACCAACATCAAGGATACAAGCCTATAGGCTACAGCAGGCGCGGCGGAGCACCCCGATCTTCCTAGTATAGTATGTTCACGACCAAATTGCATTTATCTAAAATTCAGCATTCAGGTTTTCCTTATACACTGCAACTTGTGTACTTCCTGATTGCATTGTTTTTCAGCAAGTCACTTGTCTTCATTTACTTTTAAATATGGATATACATTTACCTTATGATTGTTCTCAGCAAGTCAAGAATCTTCATTTATTTCTAGATATATATAAATAAAGGCTTAGGGTGAAAACACAACGTGGCTGACCATGTACATGAAATTCACTAGACGACCTCTGTCACATTAGTTAGCTAACGAACACACCTAATAAAATATAAAATATAAGGTGAACTAGCTTACGGCATTTATTTTTCAAAATACAGGATTCAAGTTGTCCATAAAACTTGTGAACTTCCTGTTTGTTTTCAGCAAGTTAAGTACCTTCATTTATTTATAGATATATAAAGGCTCACTGTTTCTGTTATTCTCTGCTTACAGGACACCTTTTTTATTGCTGGAAAATAATAAATAGGTTGAAATCACAGCAGGGGTGGCAATGTACATGAAATTCACTAGCTAACGTCTGCCACAATTCTTACCTATAACATGCCTAAAAAATATCAGGCGAACTAGCTTTCTACCTATATGGAGGCCGACTAGTATGACAACTCTATTTGAGTAATTTGACAGATCACTTGTGTTGTCAAGAGTATATATAGATAATATGTTAAAGTAAGGAAGTTAATTAAGAGGAAATTATAGGTGCAGAAACGTAGGAACCCGTATTCTCTGTTGTCTGCAGTAGACATGATACAAAATTCTTTTATTAGATTTATGTCTATATTTCCATGAGATTAAGAGTATAAGCTATAACTAATCAGAACGCACTTCTTTCCAACTTTGCAGATATATGATGGTGAGTACCTGGACTGGTAATACCATAAAAATGCCACCTGGGTAAAAGACAGGTCACAACCAGCTGGACTTCAAAAGTATGATGCCTGTGCAACTGCACTTCTTATGTGATTATGTCAGTGGCCAAGACATTTCTGGGAAACAAGCTCAAATCATGTTGCATCAAAGGATCTTCATTAGTATCTGCATCGTCAGATCTCAGATACCACGGAGCTTATAGGGACTGAAGTGTTATTCGTTACATTTCCTGCAGAGGACCATTGAGGCTTTCATCTGCAACGTTGGAAGTCCATCTGCTTCTGTCAGTGACTTGTGACTGTACAAATGAACTCTGTTCAGTTCTTCAAAATCTGCAATGGTTCTTTTCTGTAATTTCTTTGTATGTTTAGCAGACAACTCTCATCTTGAATGCTAAATGTAAAATCATAGACAAGGACACCTAATAAGGCTTTTGCACAGCTGAGAGGACAGACATGAATTGAGTCAAAGCATTCCTGCAAGTAAGAAAAACTTCTCTTAATATTTAATATTTATACATCATAGCATCTTCATGTAAACAGTACCACGATAACAGACATGTCCAGTGATTTGGGAGATAAAATATACTATGTACTGTCAGTAACTCGAATACAAATTTATAAATGATGCCTTCAAGCTTAACAAAATCCACTAGAATCTCCTGATATATCAATAGTTGCTACATTTACTTGCATTGACAGCAAAAGAGGGGAAACGGTGTGTTGACACCCAAAATTGGCAAGACTACGTAGGCTGGTCTAACCGGTGGTCCCACCCGGTCAGACCGCCCTGGTCAAAGTCCTCAAAAGACAATTTTGACTTCACCACTGGATAGTTCTCGTTGAGTAGATCAAGATCCATATATATATAACGTTCAAATCGGAGTCCGGATGAGGGAGATATGGCTTCCAGAAGGTCTGCACGTCGGGCACGTGGTTAGACCACGTCCCTAGGTCGGTCAGACTGCTCTACCCTACCAAATACGAGTTAGGAGTTGTATTTTGACACGGCTTTGTAAGGGTTTCGACTCCTAATGGAGCAAGACCTCCCCTTCCTATAAATATAAAGGGCCACGGCCGATTGAGATCATCCAATCGATCAAACACATCTACTTTTTATCGTTTTGTCTTTACTTTCATCTCTTTGCCTTAGCTTTTCCAATCTATTACTTGTTGTTTTTCCTTCGTCTCCGCGGCGTCCAAAAGCGTTCTAGGTGGCCTGCCGACCCTAGAGCAACCGTACTTGCATCAGCTCCGACGGGTCTCTCCCAAGCTGACGTTCGTAGGTCTACCGCTGGTTCGTAGATCTACCATATTTTTGTTGGTAGCATAGTTTCCACCAGCATTGCTTTGAAAATCCAAATACAACACGGTTTTGCTTTCTGCAGAAGTGGCAGGGCAGGGTGCTATTTGAGCTTCTGTTGAGTAAATCTTACTAGCATTACTAATGCTTATCCATCGATGCTTAACTGAATGCAGTAGCATGTCCTGAAACATCAACAACGATTATGATAACAAAACAACGCTGCAGCAGCCAAGAACAGGGGATGCACCGTAGAGTCCCCCTTGCAGCCCATGCATCGAGCACTTGCCGTGCAGAGGCTGGCGCCACGAACCAGTGAGCAATGCGGACACCCACTTAGCGCAGCTCGTGCAGCGAGGAGCCACGGCTACCCTGTTTCCGTCAATCTTTTTGCACAGTATCCACTAGAATGGATCGCAACTAATAATCACGATCCAAATATTTACACATAACCTCCTCTTTTGGATCGTGATTATTGACACCGATCCGGATATTTACACATAACCTTTTATTTTGGATTGTGATTATTGACAGCGATCCGAATATTTACCCATAACCTCCTATTTTGGATCGCGACCGCAGAGCCGCTAGGCCACCATGCTCGTTGAGACGGTGCTGGCCTTGCTCCTTGTGCGGACGCGGCAGGCGCGCAGCGCGCATTGCCGCTCCCCGAGTTGGCCGTTCAACAGCAGCAGTGCATGCAAGCCATGGCGTTGGCGACAGAGCGCTAGAGTTAGCGCCGGTAATCCTCCGACTGCTGTCGACAGTTTCGTGTCCTTCGTGGCGAAACACGCGCGCGAGAGCTGATCACCTTTTAGCTCTCACGTTAATATAGTAACCGAAACGGCATGATAACTTGATTCCTTGTGTCAAATTGTCATCAGAGCGATAATTGTCAAATTCTTTCAGCCAAGCAAGAAGAGATCTTGTCCTACAAGGCTACAACTGAAAATGTGTACTAGTTGCTCCAAAGTATTCAAGCTACCATACAAAAATGCTATGCTCCAAAATCATTCAGGTGCCACGCAGAGGGTGACAACTCACAGTTCACTGCTAAATAAAGTGTTCCAATGTGACAACAAATCTGTCCAAAAATCAAGCACACTGTGTCGGGGAATTGGACAAAAACCTTTCACCCTCGAAACGTCGAAGTTGCCGAATTCGTGAATATATTCATGAATGTGCTTCAGGGTGGAAAATTCTGTTTCATGACAAGGAAACGTTCATGAAGATATCCTGATAAATTTCACACAATTCGCTAACCTTCTAATGTTGTGCGAAGTAATAGCCGAATTGGCTTTGGTTCGCAAGTCTGCTATCTGTTTCAGGATGATTAGAATCTGGCGAAATTCAGGAGATCAGGAACCCACGAATCTCGGGAATCTTGAGGAGTCTCAGTTCAGGAATCTTGATAAGGGATGATTTTCATGAATGAAGCTTCGGAGGTCAAGGGAAGGCCAAGTCAAAGACGTCACCTCAAAAGTCCGGGTTTGAAGTGTGAACTAGTGGCAGGCTTGTAAATGTATGAAATTAGCCCCGCAAATCACGGGATGAAGAAGACGTTCGTGTACATGTTCACACCAGGAATATTTTTTAGATTCGAGGGTAATCTCGCAATGTAAAAGTCCCTTTGTCTCCCTATAAAAGGCGGCGTGAGGGCACGTGTAAAGGGATTCACAACTTTTGAGACGTGTTCAGGCTTTCGGGGATTATTTGTCTCCCTTCTCTTCGTGACTTTTGTGTGTTCGCTTTGGAATCTCGTGTTCGGGGACACCATCTGATTTTTGGACTTCCCCAACATTGGCGCCCACCGTGGTTAGTTTCAGCCTTAAAGCAACTCACGATGCCTCCACAGAAGAGATCCAAGAAGAACACACCCACTGAGGCCGACCAAGAAGATCACTACACTGAAGAAGATAACGGAATCTCTCTCACTGCAGAACCTTCGCAAATTACAGACCAGGAAAGAAGAGCAAAGCTGGAAGCTCTACAGAAAGCACGAGCTGAAAAAGTGGCGCAAACTCTGGAACCATTCACTGAAGATGAAGCTGATGAAGAAGATGATCAGGCTATAGACAGAGAGCTGGAAAGAGTACAACAAAACGTACAACAGCTTCAGAAAGAGAAAGACAGATCCGCGAATCAGCTGGAAGCAAAAAGAAGGGCTTCGGAAAAGCTAGAAAAACTCAACCAAGCAAAAGAACAAATAGAAAGAATGCAAAGAGAAATCGAAGAAATGAAAGAACAAGAAAACAGTTCACTGTGGCATGACTCACCACATCGAACTCCGGCAAGAATGTAAGAACCTCAAAAAAAAACTTCGTGGGTAACGGAATCTCGCAGTCATGGATCCGATTCACCACTCTCAATCGGGTTGCAAACTGCACCATAGCCACCAAAGTTCAAGCCAGTCTCTCTCCCGAAGTACAACGGCTATGGAAACTCTAGACAGTTCCTCATGAGATATGAATCCCCGTGAATTCAGCAGAGGAGGAGATGATGTCGACCGCCAAATCCTTCATCATTGTGAAGGCTCGGTCCTCAATCGGTACTCTCTACTACAACCACACTCAACTGCTGGGTCGATCTCAAGACAAAATTCATTCAAGCATTCCAAATATTCCATGAAGCAGACTCAATCATCGATGCATAACCGCAAGCGTAAAGATAGAGAGCCATTGCGGAGCTTCGTAAGAAGGTTCATGCAACAGAGATCCCAGATTCCGGAAGTAGATGACAAAATGACGATACAAGCGCTGATCAAAGGTCTGACTCCAGGATTGACAGCCTCACATTTGACCCGAAAGGAGCCTAAAAGCATTGATGAACTATTTCACGAACCAGAAGAATACATCAAGTCCGATGAAGATCATCGCAGAAGAGTTGCTGAGCGAAATGAAGCAAGGCAAGGCAACAGAGGAACAACATGGAGACCTCACTTTCAAACCCCACGAAACATCTTCAACATGGAAAATCCTCAGTTCAATCAGGACAATAGACCGAGCACAAGTGGAGGTCTTGCATCTAGGGGAAGAGGAAGGGGAAGAGGACCCCCGATAATTCAAAATCATGACCCAAAAGACCCATACTTCTACTGCCAATATCATGGAAGAGGTCATAGCACTGAAGCGTGCCCAAAAACCAAAAAGAACATAGCTAGAATCCAGCAAGAGAAAACCATGATGAACATTGCCTCCACAATGCCGAACCAATTTCGCCCAAGCTTCTGGCAACCACAATTCATGGGTCCTCAACCAACCAGTCCAGGTCCAAAGAACACCATCCTGGTAGCCTTCTCAGCAGTTCTATCCTCAATCTCAAGCAATTCAAGCCATTCAGCAGCCGCAGCCAATTCAAGAAATATTGCCGCCACCGCCCGATAATTCATCAAGGCCAGAGTCGAGTTCAAGAACTCACAACCTGAAAGCATTGCCCTCTTTCGGAACTATCATGCCCATTACAGGAGGCTCAGCCATGGAATTTGAAACGAAAAGGCAGAGAAATAACTATTTCAGATCTGTGAACACAATTATCAATGATGGTCTAACAGCGCGGCCAGAGTGGGCCAAAGTACCAATAACTTTCACCGAACAAGATTTCAAGCTCAAGTCAACGAACCACAATGATGCCATGGTCATTGAGGTGAACATAGCTGGATGGGTTATAGGCAAAATTCTGGTAGATAATGGAAGTTCAGCGAACATCTTATTCATGAAAACTTTTGAGAAGATGAGTTTGAGTCAACACATGTTGCAACCACCAGAATACCCACTGTTGGGCTTCGGAGGAAAACCAATCAAGCCAGTGGGAAAGATACCTCTACCCATATCTTTCGGAGATCTTGACAATACCAGAACCGAAACCCTTACTTTCGACGTAGTCGACATGTATCATCCATACCTCGCGATTTTCGGCAGAGGATTCATCAACAAATTCGATGCAGTCATAAGGCAGCAGTTCTTATGCATGAAGATCCCAGCACCCAAAGGGGTTATCACAATTTTCGGTGATCAACAAAAAGCCAGAAATATTGAGAAAGGCTTCACACCAGGCCAAAGCAATGTGCATCAGCTGAACTCCACCGAAGACAGGAGAGAACCCTATATTGAGGCCAAACGAGACAAAGAAAAGATCGAGATAGCTGCTGATGGTGAAACCAAGAAAGTGTACTTAGATGATATGCCCGACAGAGCAGTCGTGATAGGGGCTCATCTCAGCCCCAAAGAAGAAAAAGAACTTGTGCAATTCTTGAACAAAAATAAAGATGTCTTCGCATGGTCAGCATAAGACGTGCAAGCGGTAGACAGAGATATCATCGAGCATGCTCTGGAGACAGATGAAAAAATAACCCCAAAAAAGCAGAAACTCAGGAAAATGTCCGAAGAAAAAGTAAAGGCAGTAGAAGCTGAGGTGCAGAGACTTCACGACGCTAAGGTGATTAGAGAAGTCATGTATCCTGTATGGCTGGCCAATACTGTACCAGTTAAGAAGAAGAATGGAAAGTGGAGAATGTGTGTGGACTTCACAGATCTGAATAAAGCTTGCAAGAAAGATGACTTCCCCTTGGAAAGGGTGGACAAAGTTGTTGACGATGCCGCGAATAGTGAAATGTTATCACTCCTGGACATGTTCTCAAGATATCATCAAATAAGGGTACGAAAAGAAGATGAGGAAAAAACAAGTTTCATAACTGTAGCTAATTAGGACGTGGGGCTCTGTATCAAAAACAAGAAAAAAAGAAAATTCTTACATTTATTGTATATAAAACTAAAAAAAATACTTAATAAAAGAATTTAATCTTCTATTTCCTCCTATAGCAACCTAGAAATAAAAGGGGCCATAGAATTCAACACTATATTTTATAAACTATATGTACACATACCTACATATATATATAGATTGGATTCAATATATGCATAAATAAAAAAACAAAAGGGGATAGAATTCAACACTATTATTACTGTACATAACCTTTACGAACCAATGACTCAGAAGACCTAGATGCTCTGGGAACTACAACAGTCTCACCTCACCGTTATATACACCTAACTCACCCACTTACAGTACCACATATGCGCTACACCTCCTGGTCCCCACCTCACGAGTCAGGCAGTCCCCACGTAGCCCGTGAGGTCAAACTGTAGCTAATTAGGACGTGGGGCTCTGTATCAAAAAAAGAAAAATAAGAAAATACTTACATTTATTCTATATAAAAATAAAAAAACTTAATAAAAGAATTTAATCTTCTATTTCCTCCTATAGCTACCTAGAAATAAAAGCATTTCTAAACAATGAAAGAATGGAAATACATACCTAGTACATTTTCTGTATGTCTATTATTTTCTTTATGAGCATATATTTTATAAACTATATGTACAAGTAAAATTCAAATTTATGAAAAATAAGAAAATAAGAGAATGCTTACATTTATTCTATATAAAATAAAAAACATACTTAACAAAAGAATTTAATCTTCTATTTCCTCCAATGGCTACCTAGAATAAAATCATTTCTAAAGAATGAAAGAATGGAAATACCTAGTACATTTTCTGTATGTCTTCTTTTATGAGCATATATTTTATGGACTCCGCTATTTGGTACCCAGGGTACTGAATAGCTTATTCAGTACCCGACCCAACCTCAGCCCCCCGTGGGCAGCCTTGCCATTGCAGATTTTTTTTCGGAGACGTGACGAGGTTGCCTCCTGCGGAAATTGGAGTACGACCTACGTAGTGTCTCTCAGGTTGCTTTTTTTGCACGGATCGCCATTTGCAATGTTTGTTGAGAAAAGGAACGCCATGATTGACAACAAAAATGAAATCTGTTTTTAGATTTATTAAAGGGTGCGTGATCGGGTGACATAACAATAGAAATGCAGAGATTTGAACGGAACTGTTTTTGACATTAGATAATTTCTCGTCTGTGATGATGAATAAAAAGAATATAAGTGACGTCTATTGCCCATCATCATAACTTGGATTCATCATGCACTTCGATTTTTTCCATAAGTCCAATCAAAACAAAATCATACATACGGTTTTCAGCCACATGAACCAAGGGGTAGTACCACAACTATAACAACTAACACTACCAGGAACCAATATCTGGATCCTACTCCAGTTTTGCCTGTGCTGCTTGCAATCATTTCATTTCACCAATTTCTATGACTCTTGCATCTTCACTTCTAAATCTGCAGCAGCTGTGCCATATGCAACCCCTTGAAATTCTTGGCACGGATTGCAATCTGCTTCACATGAACACGCCATCACTCATATTAGCAAAAAGTGAAAATAAAACCCCAAAAAAAAATCCCACAGTGCTCCTTCAGATGTATACTAAACATGAGAAAAGGACTGCTAAACTTGTCAATATATGATTTAAAACCTGTGATAGAACACATACTATCCGGACCTAGTATTATGCAGAGCTTTCATTCCTGGTGGACTTCGTCATCCAATGCCAGGTCAACTGAAAAGAGAACAAATGGAAATGAAGTAGGTAAGAGAGAAAATGTATTCGTTGCAGCAATTCAGCAAATGACTCTTGCCAAATAGCAAGCTAGCAGGTTGCTCATTGGCAAACTTCTGTTGTAATAATTTGCCAGTGGCCTAATAAGGTATATAAGTGTAGTCAAAACACTGGGCAATAATTTGGTAACTAATAGGTAGTCAAAACTCTGGCAAGATGATGTGGTGATGGTCATTTACAGCTATCTACAAAAGTTGGAATCAGGAATTAATCAGATAAATAAAAAAAGCTCCGAAAAACATGCACCAGTGGAGTTTCATAGAAAAGAATACAATGCTAGTCAATGATAAAGGGACAAGTAACCTGAAAGCACGAACTCAACGTGTCAGGGATTGAAACAGCAACTAATCGGATCAAACCACATCAAATAGTTGAGGGATATAAAGGCTCAGATAAAGAGGCAGCTCATTAAAAGAAAACACATCGTCAATGAGGGATGTAAAAGGGTGTGTGAGTGAATGGATTGACAAGTAACTCCGAGCTGCATGCCCTGTCAGCAACATAAATTAACCGTTTTCCCTTCTCAATTAGTACCTTTTAAGAAACCTAACACAGATATCAAGCATACAATCGAAGCATTTTCATGGCCCGAGGCCTATGCAAGCGCCAGGATTGCCCACGACATGTACATCAATTTGCAAGCATCAGGCAGAATTGAAAATCTTAATCAAGTCATCACATTCAGAAAATAAAGGGATTAGTTACTGTTGCAGGCTCATTTCTGGCCCCATTATTGTCCTATTAGTGACGAATTGGCAGCTTCATACATAGAACTATAAGCCTGTATGCTTCTGCATCTACAAAAATCTAGAGTAAGGTGCATAACCTAGAACAATGAAAAGAATGCAAATTATTGTAGAAAAAATAAAGTTCAATCAGCCATAGAATTCCACCATCAAAAAGCAGCATAACCTAGAACAAATAGAATAGGGTGGCAAGTTGCAAATAAAAGAAAAATGGAGCGTTTTCAATCTAGAAAAGAAAATATATCATATCTAATGTTTGCCAAATTAATGATGTACGGCTCCGTAACTCAAGCATTAGATCTTACACATACTACCTCGTATACTTCTGAAAGGTCACTAAATCTGGCATGCTACTTATGACTGAAAACATGTTTTATTTAGCTGTACAGAAGAGACTTCCATACTTCTCAGAGTTGTACATCGTGTTTAACTTCCTTTTCTAAAGGAAACAAACAATTAACTTTTAGGGTCTTACATTTTTGACCAAGCATCCTCCCTATCTCTTTATCTGTTCTGAAATTTTGTTATCAGCACTATGCAGCGGCTCCATATCTCCTTATTATCAGTTTTCTCATTGTCAATAGTTTCCATCTTATAAGCCAGATCAGCTTTACACTTGACTGTGCTTAACCTTAATCCATTCCCAACCAAACTCCACAGCACAAATCCACTTGACGACCATTTTGCAGGCAATGATCCGGTATCACAAAGTCACAAATGCAGGAACAAGATGGCTTCGGAATGGTACCTTGGTAAGGGTGGAGATGTTATGCTGGTGGCCGCAAGTCAATGGGACTACTGCAGCCTGCAGTCAGAGCCATGGCTCGCCCAAGCCTTGAGCGCGTGTGCAGGGAGCCCAACTACAGGGGATTTCGTTCAAAGCCTTGAGCGCGTGTGCCCAGGGCCTTTCATGGTGCCACCGTCGCCTGCGGAGGGCAGAGAGCCCGGCGAGCACCGTCGCAGGCAGCGGCACGAGAATGGAATAACACCATGGGAGCTTGCCTGGCCTCCATAGATTGGAACCCAATCATGGGCGCTCGATCTGCACAGAGGATAGGAAAATCGAATCGTATTAATTAATTAATTACCTGCAGAGTAGGTAGGGGGATTGACCTTCACGGATCACGGGCACGGCGAGAAACAGATCAGGTGGATCCAGCTGCCAATGGAGGGCGGCTCGGAGGCATCACGCTGGGCCGTGGAGACCTGACGCACGCAGCGCGCGATGTCACAGTCGTCATCGCCGCCCAGCTTCCGCGGCACGGTGCGGCCGTGGAAGCCCTCGACGACCGCGCGGATGGATCAATCTCCGGCGGGCAACCGGAGCGGTAGGGTAGGACACCTTGGGAGCGAGGTCCGCGCGCGATGGAGACCCTCACGGACGGTGTTTAGGCGCTTGGAATTGGGGGTCGATGCAAAGGGGTGCAGCTCCGGCGGACGCCGACCTAGCTCCGGCGCGCAGCAGCGAGCTGCGGAGACGGGATCGGTGAGCGTGCGGCGACGACAACGGAACAGGGGTAGGGGGACGAAACTGAACGGACGGAGGTGCGCCACGATCTAATCGGTTCCGCAGGTCAAAACCCGGAAAAAAACCGGATGAAAAAACAAATCAGCTTGTTGTGGCTGGATCGCAGGCCCAATGACGGGCTCGGGTACTCAATAGTATTCAGTATCCAGGGTACCATATAATATTACTATATATTTTATAAACTATATATATATGTACAAGAAAAATTTAATATTATGAAAAACAAGATTTTAATGAAAGAAGGAACAATGCAAGTACCATCCTAACTACATCTTCATGTGTATATACAAAATCTCATCTCTCTAATTAATTTAAGCTCCTCCTACCTAGCTACAAATTAACATTTCTGTTTACTCCATCTCTAAACCATAAAACAAAATTTAATCATAACAAATGAAGGGAGGATGAAGATTCCAACCTTGACAACACCTTGGAGGAGAGAAATCTTCACAAACTAATGAAGAAAAAAATCGCAGCACCACCCTAGGCTTGAGTCACCATTGAGGGGAGGAGCTTGAGCTCGCGGGTGGCTCGGGTGAATGGCTCGGGTGGCAGGAGGAAGAAGGAAGTACGGTGCTTATATGGATGCCGGCCTTTAGTCCCGGCTGGTGTTACGAGCCGAGACTGTCACGGTTGGTAATACGAGCCGGGACTAAAGGAGGGCCGGCTACAGCAACCATTTCGGGCCACGTCGACGAAAGACCTTTAGTCCCGGCTCCAAAGTTGAACCGGGACTAAAGGCCCGAACCAAAGCCTCGCTCTCCACCAGTGTATCCTAATCGACCCGATTTCGTCCACGCTGTCACGCTGTTCACCGTTCCCCATCCACGCGCACACTCCATTCGCTCGTCCGGGCCAAAATCCGGTCTCCTCGCCATCTGGAACTCGCCCCCCATCGGTGTCGTGCCTTCCGATCTGGGCGCCGCGGCGTGGAGAAGGAGAAGGGGTGCGTCGTGTCGATCTCCAGCATCTTCACGGGCTCTCGGTGGTCCTTGGACTCGTGCCCGGGGACACACCACTGGTTCCGCCACGGATAGTGCTACGGCACGTGTCCAGGTACGCGTGCAGTGCCATTCAGCGCTCCGCCCACCGCGGCTGCTCGTCCACATCCATCTCCTCAGCATCCGCCACAGCTTCAAATTCGCAGCAACAAACACTCACTCAATCAGGAAGATGGCAAAGATCCCGCCTTGCAAACGAAATCTGTTAGTGCAGCGCAAGACCCTTCCTTTCATACAATGCAATGGGAAGAGCCAGCAGAGCCAAGTTAATGACATCACATACGATGGAGCGGTGGCTGGCGTACTCGTGTGTGTACTTGGAGTCTCAGAAGGTGGAGGTGGCGACACTGTAGGACGACTTGCTACTGCCGCACGGCGGCGACGGCTGCGGACATGGACAACGACATGGAGTCCTGGGAAAGGCACATCCGCTGATCCCGGACGCGGGCCTGAGGCATCAAGACGCGTCCAGTGAGCCCATCCCCGTGGCCGGAGGTCCCCCACAACACCGCCGCCAAGGGGAAGGCCGAGTCGATGCCGTCGTCCGTCGCTGTCCGGGCCAAAATCCATCTGCCTGCTGGTTGGACGCGGCCGCCGACGTTGTGGGAACCGGGAGCCACTGGGACAGGACGGGGACGGGGACGGTGAGCACAACCACGAGAACCTCCTGCTTATCAGCTCCGTCCCTAGGCTTCGGCCAGGCCTCCGCTAAGCTCCGTCAGAAGTTGGCCTTTATCTTGTGCACATGAATTTGGATCATCAATCAACAGAGGACGAGGAGGCCAGTTCGTGGGATGAGATCAGCTACTTCGTCTGCACCGAAGCGTGACTACGTTGGACCAAGTCTGCTCCAACACATCTTCCGATGTGGTGCGCGTCTAGTCTAGCGGTAACGATCAATGATTTACTGCTCGTATGTCGTATGTTTTTTGGGTAGCCTATCGGGATCCCTTCGTAAGCTTCTATGCACAGATGGTTTATGTTCCAAAGGCGACAAAGGACTCTCAGTGGGTCGATAAAATATGGTTGGCACTTGGCAGTAGCAGTACACACACCTCGTGTTCCCTTAATCTAGATCTCGTCGGCTTCTACTGGTTTGGATATCATCTATTCTCACAGCCGGCTTAGATTTATTTGAGTGCTGGCATCACGATCGGCTGTCTTGGCCGATCTGTTTATACATACTTACACTTCGGTTGCTTTCGAGCTGACCGATCCCGCTTTACTGTATCGGCCAATCGGCCTGCACATACACATACTAGTGAAGATCCATCGGTTCTCTAGCCGATCTCTTAATATTTTCCATTGTCAATTAACAGGTCAGATTGGCTGGCTCGCCTCGCTATAGACCGAGGAATCACGTGTGTCGCGCGCAAGGGTGACGTCCTATTTTTGCGTCAACACCTGCGTGCAATAAAAGGATATAGGCAAGTAAGTAGAAGGCACGAATGAACTTTTATGAAAAACTCAAATTCTGAATACAATCTTCCTCATCCAATTCCTTGCTGTTCTTCCGCTATTCTTCTTCCATCCTGTCTACATGCTAACAGCATGCCCCTCTTTCTCAGCACCGTAAAGTCTCCCTTAGCGTGCAGGTGTTGGTGCCACGAACCAGTGAGCAATGCGGCCGCCCGCTTTGCTTGGCCGGTGCCTGATGCGCAGCTCGTACGGCTTGTGGTCTGCTCCGTTCGCCAGTGCGCCTTCGTCTTCGTCTCCGACCCAACTCCACCTTGCGGGGACGGGGGACCGCGCTCACAATGTCATCTCCGGTCACTGCAGTCCGCAGCAACTGCTCAGGTGGTGCGCGTGGAGTGGTCGTTCGCGGGAGGTGGGCAGAGCTGCTCCGGTGGCTGACCTGTCCAATGAGCCAGTAACTCAGAGCAGGGCAAGCAATGGCCTTGGCGAAGGCGCCGGTGATCCTCCGACTGATGTCGTGACGCCGCTGGCCCTGCTTGATCCTGCGCTTCTGTTAGATTCCGGCCACCGTTTCCAGCCAACGGAATCCCCCGGCTTGCAGCTACAAAATGGCGCACTAATTTCGTTCCATCTGCCAATTTGTGTCTTTCGTGAGCACCATCCAGTTACTTTTTCAGTCGGGCTCGTACCTAAGTTTAGGAGGCCGTGGAGCAAATATAAAATAGTGGTCCTATATTTCAAAATACAACCAACAAAAAACTATTTATCGATAATAATATAATTAATAAAAGCATTCAAAAGTAGTTTTTGTATATTCTCCCTCCTTCAAATTTATCAACTTAGATCTTGTTAGCTTATACCATTGGAGACGCTTTTAGGTGCCCATGATTTGTATGTGAGCCAGCTTACTATAATGGATGCAATTTACTAACGTGTTTAATCCCTAGCATGAAAGCTATAAACTTAACTAGAAGATTACTCCCTTGCTCCTATTTATTTCTAAGGTGCATGTCAGTTTTGGATTGCTGCAGGCATGCGCGAAATTTGCTTTGTGCTGGCTATTTGTGTTGCACGGTTGGAAAATTGTATTGATGAGGCAGGGGCACTGCATGGCTGCATGCATAGGGCATCTTGATTTATGGATGGAGGAGAAATTAGTGGATTAATGACTATGCTTTGGCGGCTCTTGAAATCGGCGGCCCAACGCTGTCGCGAGGATTGCTCCGCCCAATTGATGGGCCTGTTTTCAGTCTCAGTAAGGCCTCGTTCGTTTTCCCAAGTTTGGGCCCAAGCCTGTTTTCAAACCAGCCCAGGAACGAATGGTTCCTGCTGTTTCACTCAATCCTGGTCGTCAGCGTTCCGGCCGGCAGATGACACTGTTCGGTTGCTGTTCGGTTACATAGGAATGAAATCACTTGTACGTTCGGTTACACAAGAATAAATTCAGCTACTCTTGCTCAGCATAAATCAACCAGTTCAAGATCACAAAAAATCCATAACCACAGACTGAAAAATCCATAACCTGTTCAAGTCTACGTTCGGTTACACAAGGATGTGCACATTAACTTTCCATGCTTCTTCCTTCTGCAGGGCTCGAAACATTCTGAGTTCCAGCAAAACAGTGAAGATACAAGTTCAATGGCAACTCTTGCAGCTCTCATAGTACTTGAGCGGTATGCAACAACACAAATGCGATTCGCACAATAGACTATAAAATCCATAACCTACATCCCAGAATATCAAACAGAAAAGAGACTGCAGCTATTTGACAGTGCACATCCAAAAACAGTCCTGCCTTTCATTGGCCAGAACCAATCTAGGATGAAGTTGAAAGGAGACTTCCTATTTTATTTCTGAGAAGTCATGGTGGAAGATAGCAATTGACATCACAAGAACAACCAAATAACTCTTTAAAAGATGCACCAACTCCAGAAGGTGTGCTATCCAGTGCTTAATGGTGGTCCTTCACCTCAAACAGTCCATCAGGTCCTGCATTATAGAATTGAAGGATACATCATGTTTAGATATCTGCATCAGTTGGCTAGAATTGAAGGATATATCATGGTATTTTTACAGTTAGTGTGACAGAAGGTTAAAAAAGGGACACTTCAACAATGCATGTTTAAATACCTCAATTACTATCTCTTATAGGAGAGCACATGACTGCAGTGGTCTATCCATAAGCCCAAACAAAGAAAAACATCTACAGTGAACCATCATGTGAGCCAAATGCAATATTCAGGCTTTAAAGAAGGATGATTAAATACCAAACTAAGTAGCTAAATACTAACAGTATCCAGATAGCCTACCAAACTGAAACACACATATCTTTATCACTTGTCAGGCACATTCTAGCCATATGTTTATCACTTTTCAGGCACAAGCTAGCATGCTACGTTCTGTTAGTCAGCATGCTAAAAAAAGGTTTTCAGGCACAAGCATGCTACAATTCAGAAGCATCCTTTCTGAATTTCACTGAACAACAATCATGAATTAATATACACAGGGACAACAAACTTGGATTGGGACACTACATACGGACATAGCAAAACTAACGAAGTGAACATGTATGTATACATGGTGAACAGAATGAAAGAATCAATTAGCAAATGAGAGATGAATAAAACTTCATAAATCAGCAAATGGAGTCTTCTACATACCTGCTATGCCATCTCATTCCTAAGCCAAATCAGTGCACACTCTTGATCTACTTCAAAGGTGCATAGGAAAGCCTCTCTACTATCTTTGCTCTTGGCGATGACTGCAATTGCTTTGGCCTTTTCTCCTATGGTCAGCTCCATTGTGTTGATAACTGATACACACCTTCTAATGGAGTACTTATCACCTTCAGCAGCCTCCTTTTCTCTGGACTCCCTTTCCCTTGCCATTTCTGCAGCTTCATTTTCTGCTTGTTTCTCCCTCATTTCCAAGAATTTCCCCATCATTGTTTCTATCTTCTTCCTTGGCCTTTCTTCTTTATTGGCTTCTTTCTTGTTGCAGCGGTCTTTGTGGACAACGCCTTTCAGCAGATGCAGCTGCAATTTCCTGTAAAGGTTCTTGCTCAGCACTCCTTTCCTCCCTTTCATAGCCATGGGTTTCAGCCTCCACATCACGTAATTCCTCAATATGCGCATCATCTTCTACATCATGGATTTGCTGCAGCGGTTCTTCATCACATTGTGGCTGAAGAGAAGTGACATTGTAATTCCCTTCAGCCAAATGACCTGCACAATAGAGTATAAGGTTACAAAGTTGGTTTCTAACAGCAAGGACACAAATTTGACTTTAAACAACAACTCTAACCATCATATAGCTCTCCCAGATCATCAAACAGTGGAAAAGTTGCCTTGTTATTTCTAAACTTCTTGATTTTGGGGAATGTCTGCACATTTCAAGAAAACATTGATCAAATTACATCTCATTTATGGTGGTTATCTGCACAATTACTTCAGGTAATCAACTTACCACTATGAGGTTGTCCCACATTGCTGGTGGTCCTTCAACCATGTTCCTTTGCTCATTCCATTTTGATCCACTTTGCATCCGAGCCGCTTTCAGCATCTTGTAATCTCTTTTCAGTTGCCCTTCCTTCTCTTGAATTTGAGCCTTTGTGAATGAGACTGACTTGTTCCTCACGTGGAACTCCTCAACCATCCTATTCCATCCTTCTGAATTCCAGCAGCCATTGTCACCTCGGTGCCCACTCTCTTTGTAGTCATGCATAATTTCTACTAATGACTTCTCCAGAATTGGATTCCAATCAGCCCTTTGTTTCACTACAAAAACAATGGACAGGTCATCAGCAATATAAATCTCAAAGCATAAATAATACAAAATTGACAACAAAGCATGAATAAACATTTAAAAACATACCCCTTGACATACTGGATTTAGGGGAAGGCTTCTTCTTTGTAGCACCTGTAGGCAAGAACCTACATAGCTTTGGAGACCCCCTCGCCATCATGTTTGGTTTTGGGGAGCTTCTTCCAACCATTGCTTTTATAATGAAAACAAGTTATGCATCAGCTTATTCATGATACAATATTATTACAACCATTACATCATATTCTTGGGCTAACTAACTTATTACAACTTATTCTTGGGCTAACTAACTTATTACAACTTATTCTTGGGCCAACTTATTACAACTTATTCTTGTGCTAACATATTACAACTAATGCTAGTACTGAGCCCACATTTCTTCGGCTATGGCATCTCTTAAAATGTTGCCTTCTACAGTGCCTGGATCATTGGTTTGGTCACCGGTTGGTAGAGCAACAAATAGTGCTGGATCGATAACATCCGGTTGATGATCTAACCATACTTCATCACCATGAAATGCTCGGATCAGATTGTGAAAGATGGCAGCAGTAACAGGTATTTTAACCTGATTTTCTAATGTATGGAATGTGGCAATTTTGAGAATGGGAAAGCGCTTCTTAAGCACCCCTAAAGCTCTTTCCACATGATTTCTCAATAGTGCGTGCCGGTGGTTAAAAAGCTCCTTTGAGTTCTGTGGCCTTTGATGCCCGGCTCCAAACTCTTTCAAATGGTATCTAACCCCTCTGTATGGAGCAAGGAAAGGTGCCTCATTTGCATACCCTCCGTCAACCAAGTAAAATTTGCCTCGGAGGTACCGAAAGCCTTTGCTCATAGCTGACCTTAACACTCTTGAATCGATGGCTGATCCTTCCCACCCACTGGAAATAAATGTGATGTTGAGGTCGAAGTCACACGCGACCATCACATTTATGCTTAGTGTGCCTTTCCTATTTCTAAAAGGGGAGTGTTTATCGGGAGATATGGAAACAGGAATATGGGTTCCATCAATAGCACCAAGACAATTCTTGAAGAAAGGATAGAAACTAGGATTTTCTTGGATTTTTGGGTGCACTTCATTAGGATTGGGAGGTTGAAGGAAGCGTTGAGAGAGTGTGGGAACGACATTCTTGAAGAAATGATTGATATGACGATGAAGCGTGTCGTTGCTGTGCCCAAAAGTCACTGCAATGTCCTCATACGAGGCGTTGCGACTCAACATGTATAGGAAGAAACCCAACTTCTCCTCAACGGTAATCCTTGTATCAACGACAATCCTTTTCCTTCTGAGGTAAGTTGCAACCTCTCTGAAGATGTAGGGTTCCATCCTAAATGTCACTAGACAGTTTTGACATGCCCCTCAAGGAGTCGACGGACCTTGATCTCTCCTGTTTCTTCTGATGTGTGACGTTTCTGCCTTACCCCCCCTCCTCTAGCAGAACTCATCAGAAACAATGCAGGGAAAACAAACATCATCATGTCGTCATCATCTTTCTCCCTCCTCTTTCTAATACCATCTCGCAATGAGATACTCATTTCTGATCTAAAGCATATATAAGAGAGTATAAATAGAAGTGACAGGGATATAAACAATTCATAAGAAGTAATAGAAGTAAATGAACTTTGGAACAAAAACTGTGTGTAGGTACCATCTCATAATCAAGCCAAACATATAATATGTGGGATATGGTATACTAAGTATACCCACTTATATATCAGTCAACAATCAAGACATGTAAATGTACATTTTTCACACATAGCATCACAAGAAGTGACAAGCATATATAAATAGAAGTGACAGGCATATATAATTCATAGAAGTTCATAATCAGTTTATAATATGCATATAAACAATTCATAGAAGTAATAGAAGTGACACTAGTAATTTGGTACCTTTTGGTGTAGGCACCGGATCCCAAGATGGAGGTGGTTCACCTTCCCCAACTCTTATTGGGGCCGGAGGAATCAGAAAGTTAAAAAGTTATCGATATCGTGATACAAAAATTAACCTGCTGTAATAGTAAATGGACAGGAAGAGTGACAAAAATATAAACCTGCTGCATGCATATATACTGACAGTATAGACCATGCACTGAAACTGAAACGTTTCGTGAGACTTAATTAGTTTGAACAAATAATTTTCACTCTGGCTCGATCTACGCAAAAGTACTTGCTGGCAAATGGCATTCATCAATAAGAGAAAACCAACATGCAGAAAAGGGCACTTGCCTAACTGGCTTTCATATATGCTATACAGTAGCTCCTACTACATACATGGATAATTATACTACTATATTCGCCATGAACAGGAAGCTAGAGCTCTTGCTCTTTTGACAGCCAGACAGTGGACCCACTTGCCATTGAAACAAATCATAATGCAGGGTCAAGAACCACCCTGCATGCCAGTTGGATGATAAACTGCATGGTACAGGATTCCGGCCAGCCCTGGCCTAGACCACTCTCGACATGAACTACACGCCAACTTGTGATTTATACATACATTTCCCCAACAAATCTCTCTTGTCAACAAAACTTAAAGCCTGAGCACGAATCTTGAAAAAATTCCATGGGTCACAAAGATGCATGTTTGGCACAAAGAAACATTCGACAGTCATGCAATTTTTTTAATACAAGAGGCACAATCATGCCTCCCGAAACAAATAAGCAAATAAACTGCACTAGTTATGGTAGAAAACTAAGGATAGACTACTGAGGAATATCACTGACAACTCATGTCTACCAGTGATAGTGTAACTGTATAGCGAAATGCGAATAACCATATCAAATAGTAGAACATTGTTCAAATTCGTATAGATTTCACTATCTCACAGCACGACCTAGCTGCTGTTTCTCCTGCTGCCTCGAATATGCATTAGCTTGAAAAAAGTAAAAGGATAGTCAAATAGTGCTTGAACAGAGTTAGTTACTTGCTCAGGGTTTGTCTGCGCAACAGAGTTCAGTACATCCACACTACTGCCTAAAGAACACCATGTTATAGCTCTTGTACTGGAAGTGATTATTTGCAATATCATGGTGCCATGATACACTTAAGCCAATCCAGGAAGCCATATCTGCGGCAGTTGCCGGTGCAAAGGCGGCAAAATAGATGCACAGAAACAAAAATACAAATTACGAAGCATGTGATGTTCAGGATAAGTGACTCCACAAAATAATTGAATCAAAGGGTGACATTTGGTGTCTAGCGGGGGCTAACTAACATCACTTACATCTAATGTGTCTCTAAAATAATTTATTAAACAACTCAAGATGTGTTCAGCAAACTGTCAATATCTTATGAATCACACGGATTCTGCACCAATTGCACAGATCACAAAATTCAGTGAGCTTAAATCTTTCATCTAGATGTCACGGCAGAGGACCATGAACAAACGAAGCCTATCAAGAAATTAAATATGATACACATTGATGTCATTTAGCTTAAAACCATGAGTACTTAGCTCTCAACCACACACTTATCCTCAATATTGTCATCATGTCACTATGCAGAACCAGAACCACACTGGCTACCTAGAAGTGCAAATGAAGGACCAGTGCAAAGCCATCATGAATTCACATCTTAAGACCTCAAGAAATTCCAGGCAACAGCCACCGGCCATCATTTGCCAATGCCAGGCAACAACAAGAAAGCGCAAGTGCCAGCAAAGCTCCATCAAACATGCATATTATCAGTCTCTCACCAGGACAGTCATACAATACATGGAAATTTCTCTCTACATGAGATGCAATGCAGCTCTGTGCTAACCAACAGATCAATCGATTTTAACCTAGGGAGTACATCAACAACCAAGAAGACTGAGATCTATCGGCAGGCCAAGCCATGGGTCGACGGAAGGTGGATCTGAGCGGATCGAGAGGGCAACGACCGGAACCAAGAAGGCCGCGCGCGGTCCATCTCGCCGGCCGCACGCGCTTGAGCTCCACTCACACGCCGGCCGCCGGAGAGGGGAAAGAAGGAGAGGGCGGGAGAGCGGAAGGCGCTTACCGGGGAGAAAGCGGCGACGGAGTTCGTGGATGTGGTACGGGAAGAGCTCGCCGGTGTGGATTCGCGCCTCCAGCCCTCCACCTCGCGCCGCCGCTTCGTCGCCTCCCGCGCCGCCAGAGCCACCTCGCGCCTCCTCCTCGTGACCTCGCGTCCTTTTGCCCTCGAGTCGCCGCAGTGGCTGGTAGGGTTCGATCCGGAGGGGTGGACACGGGGATTGGATCTCACCGTGTGGGCTGGGCTGGGGAACGAAGCCGCTATGTTTTTCTTTCCTGAGCCAGGCCGAAACGAACGCCAGTTTTGCTGTGTAGCTGGATTGGAAACGGAACACTGGAACCCCCCTGGATTCAGCCCATTCCCAAAGAAACGAACGAGGCCTAAAGCATGAAGAGATCTTGTCCTACAAATGAGAATGTGTGCCACTACAGAGGGTCACAACGCGAGTACACAGATCACTGAATTGAAGTAGATAGAAGAAAAAACAGAGCGAACAGATGCTCCAACTCCAAATCTTTTCTGGTATCATATTATACACAATATATGCTCCAAAACATTCAGACGCCACAACTAGGCTCACAAGTATGTGCATGTGGTGCCAAGTAAAAGGCACGGTCGCCAACTAAGTATAGCCAGGCAGAGTTACAAAAGCTGCTAAATTAAAAGGCAGTGTTACAAGAGCGGCTAATAAAGCAATTGCACACAAGCACGCGGCAATTGCTTTGAACAATACTTTTGTTATATATGCATAGTGCATTAGTGCGCTCAATCAGCTAAGCACTGAATCAGACATATAGTGCGCTCGCACTGGTCCAGTCACGAGAACGTGGATGCCCCAAACTTTGTTCAACAATAATATACTAGTGCTCAACCTTGCTGCACCATTGCATTTGTTCACGCCCTGCTCTACACACACCATTTTCTTAGGAAAAATAGCCAAATTCGTCCCTGTACTATTGTGCTTGGCTCAATTTCGTCTCTCAAACTACGAAAACGATCTAATCCAATCCCTGAACTATCCAAATCGACCCGATTTCGTCCACGCTGTCACGTTGTTCACCGTTCCCCATCCACGCGCACACTCCATTCGCTCGTCCGGGCCAAAATCCGGTCTCCTCGCCATCTGGAACTCGCCCCCCATCGCCCATCGGTGTCGTGCCTTCCGATCTGGGCGCCGCGGCGTGGAGAAGGAGAAGGGGTGCACCGTGTCCACTGGTGGAGAGCGAGGCTTTGGTTCGGGCCTTTAGTCCCGGTTCAACTTTGGAGCTGGGATTAAAGGCCTTTCGTCGACGTGGCTCGAAATGGCTGCTGTAGCCGGCCCCCCTTTAGTCCCGTCTCGTATTACCAACCGTGACAAAGGGGGGGGGCTCCCAACGGCTCCATCCGACAATAATTGCCCCCGGTCTTTAGTCCCGGCTGGTGTTACGAGTCGAGAATAAAGGGTGCCCCTTTAGTCTCGGCTTGTAACACCACCCGAGACTAAAGCATTAGTCGCGGCTGGTGTTACAAGCCGAGACTAAAGGGGTACCCTTTAGTCTCGTCGTAACACCGGTGACAAAAAGCGCACATCCATATAAGCACCGTACCTCCTTCCTCCTGCCACCCGAGCCATTCACCCGAGCCACCCGTGAGCTCAAGCTCCTCCCCTCCATGGCGACTCAAGCCTAGGGTGGTGCTGCGATTTTTTTCTTCATTAGTTTGTGAAGATTTCTCTCCTCCAAGGTGTTGTCAAGGTTGGAATCTTCATCCTCCCTTCATTTGTTGTGATTAAATTTTGTTTTATGGTTTAGAGATGGAGAAAATAGAAATGTTAATTTGTAGCTAGGTAGCAGGAGCTTAAATTAATTAGAGAGATGAGATTTTGTATATACACGTGAAGATGTAGTTAGGATGGTACTTGCATTGTTCCTTCTTTCATTAAAATCTTGTTTTTCATAATATTGAATTTTTCTTGGGCATATATATAGTTTATAAAATATATGCTCATAAAAGAAGACATACCGAAAATGTACTAGGTATTTCCATTCTTTCATTGTGTAGAAATGATTTTATTCTAGGTAGCCATTGGAGGAAATAGAAGATTAAATTCTTTTGTTAAGTATGTTTTTTATTTTTATATAGAATAAATGTAAGCATTCTCTTATTTTCTTGTTTTTCATAAATTTGAATTTTACTTGTACATATAGTTTATAAAATATATGCTCATAAAGAAAATAATAGACATCTGACCGTACTTGCTATGTATTTCCATTCTTTCATTGTTTAGAAATGCTTTTATTTCTAGGTAGCTATAGGAGGAAATAGAAGATTAAATTCTTTTATTAATTTTTTTTATTTTTATATAGAATAAATGTAAGCATTTTCTTATTTTTTCTTGTTTTTGATACAGAGCCCCACGTCACGATTAGCTACGGTTTCACCTCACGGGCCACGTGGGTGCCTGCTGACTCCGTGAGGTGGGAATTGTAGCTAGATAGGAGGTGTAGCGCATGTGTAGTACTGTAAGTGGGAGAGTCAGGTGTATATGACGGTGAGGTGAGACTGTTGTAGTTCCCGGAGCATCTAGGTCTTCTGAGTTATGTCGTAATAATAGTGTCAATTCTATCCCCTTTTGTTTTTTTATTTATGCATATATTGAATCCAATCTATATATATATATGTAGGTATGTGTACATATAGTTTATAAAATATAGTGTTATAAAATATTATTTTGAGGGAGTTCTAGGCTGGAGGATTGCAGACATTAACCATGTTTCATATCTACAAGCGCGTGTTGCTCGAACATTATGCATGCATGGATCAGGCTTTGTACCGTACCCTATTATGTAAACTTGTATTAATTAGCTAGCTATGTGAACCTTTATGAACTTATTATCAATTATTGTAAATTATGTACTTTATTATGAATTCATGTGTTGTCTTCAACATGTTTAGTAAGCATGTTTATTAAGCATATATATACTAGAATTCATACGCGAATTTATAAATGTGTTTGAAGCAGAGGTTCAAAAGCTAGAAGTCGACCGACTTGACTTGGGACTTGTAGTCATTGGTATTAATTAATGTCGTGCCTTGTAATAACCATCAGGTGACCTCTGTACGTATACGTAAGCCATTGTAGTTATATGGATCATTATATCAAAAAGACAATACACGAATTCATAAATTTGTTTGAAACATAGATTTTTCTGAGTAGGTTTACTAATATTTTCAATTTAATTTATTTTCCCCTTCAAATTGTAAACAAAAAATAGTAATAATTGTTTCAATTCTTGAAATAATATGTGCATAGAAAAGTAGGTATTTTTTGGTGTTAACATAATATAATATTGCATGGCACAAATATTTTAACTAATGATTTATTTTAAATGTTGAAAGCAAAAAGGAATGAGATAAATGAGCAAGGAAAAGAGAAAAAGCCCGCGAATGAGATGAATGAGATAAATGAGCAAGGAAATGAGCATGTTGATCATTCGAAGACAATACGCGAATTCATAAAATTGTTTGAAACAGAGATTTTTCTGAGTAGGTTTACTAATATTTTCAATTTAATTTATTTTCCCCTTCAAATTGTAAACAAAAAATAGTAATAATTGTTATAACTCTTGAAATAATATGTGCATAGAAAAGTCGGTATTTTTTGGTGTTAACATAATATAATTTTGCATGGCACAAATATTTTAACTAATGATTTATTTTAAATATTGAAAGCAAAAAGGAATGAGATAAATGAGCAAGGAAAAGAGAAAAAGCCCGCGAATGAGATGAATGAGATAAATGAGCAAGGAAATGAGCATGTTGATCATTCGAAGACAATCTGAATTCATAAATTTGTTTGAAACAGAGATTTTTCTGAGTAGGTTTACTAATATTTTCAATTTAATTTATTTTCCCCTTCAAATTGTAAACAAAAAATAGTAATAATTGTCTCAACTCTTGAAATAATATGTGCATAGAAAAGTAGGTATTTTTTGGTGTTAACATAATATAATTTTGCTTGGCAAAAATATTTTAACTAATGATTTTTTTAATGTTGAAAGCAAAAAGAAATGAGATAAATGAGCAAGGAAAAGAGAAATATTAACTTCCCGCGCAAAATTGTCCTTTAGTCCCGGGTGGTGTTACCTCCCGAGACTAAAAGGCCCCTTTGTCACGGTGGTAACACCACCGGGACTAAAGCGAAAATCGCCTCTGATGCATCCCGCGCGAACATGCCTTTTGTCACGGGTCGTGAGGCCACCTGTGACAAAAGGGGGGTCTTTAGTCTCGGTCGTGTCGACCCGAGACTAAAGGGCCTTTTGTCACGGTTGTGAATATGACCCGTGACAAAAGGTCGGGGGTTCTATATAAGCCCCGTCGCCTTCCAGATCGGCACTTAGCCGTTTCCCTCAAATCGCCGCCTCGCCTCTCTTCCTCCGTCGTCGTCGCCGCCGCTTCTCCTCGCCGCCCGTCCCGACGAGGCTCTTCCCGCCGCTCCTCCCGACGCGTCGCTTCTCCCGACAGCGCTGTTAGTCTCCACCAGCCGGCGAGCTCGCCGCGACCGCCCTCCTCACCGCGCATCTCCCGAGCGGGCGCATCTCCCCGACGCGCCTCTCCCGACACGTCGCCCCTCCCGACTCGCCGCCCTCCCGCCCCCAGGCCCTCCTCCTTGGCGGCCCGCCCTCCTCCTCGTGGTGAGCTCCATTCCTGCAGCCGGTATGCCGTCTTGTGCCAGCCACAGCCGCTGCCCTAATCTTGCGGCCACGGCGTCACGTGTGCCGATGGTGGTAGGGCTGGGTTTAGCCTGGTAGCGTCGACCCATGAAATCTTTGGCGTCGACAAGCATTTTTAATTAAATTTATTTGATTTAGTTTATGTATTGATATTAATTAGAAATTATAATTGTGTGTAAATTTTTAATATGAAATTTTATAGGAATAGAAAGAAAATTTAATTAGAAACTTGTATATTTTTGTGTGTATATTTGTGTACCAAAATCTAATTGTGTATTTGAGTTTAATTAAATAGTAATGCTTTGTATATTTTTGTGTGTATATTTGTGTACCAAAATCTAATTGTTTTGTAATATACAATTTCATAGTTTTGAGTATTTGAGTTCTTAATTGTTTTCTAATATATATGTAATTTTGAGTTCTTAATTGTGTGTTTGAGTTCTTAATTGTTTTCTAATATACAATTTCATTAGTTTGATATACGAAGTCGGCCGCTGCGTAAATCTCGAACAAGTGACTTCCGTCACCTCTGTCATTCTCCCACACGGCACCGCCATCAACAAGCATTGTCCGTCCACAAGTTAGTAGAAATATTTCGACTTTGTTTATTCAAGAAAATTCGTAGTAAATACTTGTTTATTCTAAAAATTCATATAAAAACTTGTTGCTTATTCTAGAAATTCAAAGAAAATTCTTGTTTAATAAAGAAATTCTTAGTAAATACTTGTTTATTCTAGAAAGTTTTAGAAATTGTTGAAAATTACATAAATTCATAGAATATTCTTGTTTATTATCGAAATTCATAGAAAATTCTTGTTTATTCTAGAAATTCATAAAAAATCTTGTTGCTTATTCTAGAAATTCAAAGAAAATTCTTGTTTAATAAAGAAATGCTTAGTAAATACGTGTTTATTCTAGAAAGTTTTAGAAATTGTTGAAAATTACATAAATTCATAGAATATTCTTGTTTATTATAGAAATTAATAGAAAATTCTTGTTTATTCCAGATGGATGACAACCATGACAACTTTATGGCCGACATTATAGCTAGTGGTACAAATAAAATTGCAACCTTCACCGACGAGGAGTGTAGTCAGGCGGACATGTACTTGAACATACCTCCGAATGAGGACGATGCTGCCCCTGTCGAGAACACAACAGCTAATATTGAGGACAATTCTAGAAACAATGAGGAAAGTCTTGTGAATGAAAGTATTGAATGTTCCCATGAGGTATATATATATATATATATATATATATATATATATATATATATATATATATATATATATATATATATATATATATATATATATAGGCGGCGCTATTCAATACCGTGGTATGGAATAGTTATTCCATACCCGAGCCCACCGACCCGCATCCCATACAACCTCCCGCGTCCGTCCGCCCACCTCCCACAGTAGCCGAGCCACCCGACTACCCGAGCATCCCACCCTCCCGGCTTGTCGATCGGAGCACCATTGCCGCAAAGTAGAGCCGCCATGGCCGCCCAAACAACCCTAGCTCTCCCACCACCGACGCGCCTTCACTTCCTCCTCCATCATCCGCCGCAGGCACCCTCCTCCCAGATCCACACGAAGCCCCTCCATGGCCGCAGCCCACCCCATCCTCTCGACGAGTCAAGAAGGCAGGGCGGTGCGCCCAACTGGGGACTCGCCTCTCCTCCTCCATCCTGCTGGGCTCAAGCTGACCTCGCTGGCGCCGCGGTGGCCGTGGCGCCAAGGCGCAGATCCGGATGCCTCGCCCGTGGGGTTGCTGCCGCCCACTGTCACCTCCCGCGATGACACGCTCTCCTACCCTTGCCGCTCCCATCGTCTCGGCCGTGCACAAGACAACCTCACTCTGCGGTCTGCTGATAGCTAACTTCTCCCCCTGCGATATTCTGCCTCTGCTTTTTTGCATTGAGGTGAGCACAAGTTTGGTGCGAGATAAAATGATTTGGTAAATGTATGTGCGATTCGTTTATCCTCAAGATCTAATATCTACTAGTATGGTAAAGCTTTGTTTACATTTGCTTGACTTGACGGTACATTAGTGTAGCGTCGATGATAGCTTGTAGCAAGAAGCTCGGCTTCTTTCATATATCGAATTCTAGTCCTTAGCTTTGAGGTGAGCACAAGTTCTTTCACTGCATCAATGCATTAGTGATGGAATGAAAACTAGCTACTGCTTGTAGGACTCAAGTTGTGTCGATCAGCACATCTGACTTTGTTAGTTGTTGTTCATGTCACATACAGACTTGGAAAATTCGTGAGGGGCAAATGGTACATCTTAACCTGCATTGAGTCTTTGTTTCTTAAGCTTATGGAGGCAGAGAGCACCTTGATTTTGATGTGCATTCATATGTCTCGTATGTTTTTCCTTTCTATAAGTCATTATATGCATTCATAATTATCTCGATGAATTCAACCCAAAGATTCTTTCCTTGAAGCGGGCCTATTCTTGATTTACGGTGACCGTATTAGGAAAATTACTCTCTCAGACGCCCTCCAAGACATTCTAGTCATGGTTCCTCATTGTATTATGCTAATGTTTATGATGTCAGTCTATTTTGTGCATGGATGTTGCCTTGTGTTTGCATTTTGTCCTTCAGAATTTCAGATCCAAAAGTGTTGTATATGATAGTTTGAAACCCGACAAGAACCACAATGAAAAGGATATATGTTCGTACTGATTGACTAATTGTAAAAGGTACCCTATGTCATGGTTTGCACACTTTGGTTGCGGTCCCTAATCGAACAATGGACTTTGTAATTCTTTTATGTTTCGCCTCAAAGTATAGGTCTTCTCCCATGCCTTTATGGTTAGTAGAAATGCTACAAGAATAATCTTAAATAGCAATGTTGGACTATTTGCAGGCCACGTCGATTTTTCCAAAGAATGATGCTACTCACAGAAGAAGAGGACTTGTTAAAATAGTGATCATCAAAATGATTGGGGTAGTGTGCACCAAGGTTTGGAGGAGCACAAAATTGCAATGAGCCAATTGGAGTGATAGGATAGTTTCTCTGTAATTTGTTTCTATTCTTTACTAACTGATACAGTTAGCCTTTGCTTTGCAATCCTATTTGGATATAGTAATAAACTTCTCCCTACCTGTTGAACAGCTGATCCCAGAGTGGATCAATCAGAAGGAGACTCCTTGGTGAAAGGCCTCCTTGGTGCCCCGACAATGCTTCCAACACCGACAAGATGCGGCTCTACAGGTCTTCGTAAATAACTAGTCAGATTTTACAGCTCTATGGAATGCTCCAGTTTGGTTTGATTAATAAATTGAGTAGCATTTGTATGTGAATTGCTATGTTTTGTCTTTTAAACGTATAAGGTAAAATCAGACATAAATATGTGAGCATGAGTTTTCAGTGTTGAACTATATAATGTCTTAATATCTGGACATCATGAATTATGCTCAAATTATTTACTATACTTATTTTGTGCATGTATGGAGATCACATTTCCAAGGTATTCTTCCTTTGGGGTTTATTTACTTATTTTTGGAGCCTCTGAATACTTGAAGTGTCATTTACCGTGAATTTACTCAATGTGTAAATCAGGTGTGGAAAAACCGCAATGATCAAAGAGCATGAAGAGATGAAAAGCTTATGTTGGTGCTGACCTGTCTTTTGTTGTTTCCGTGACCTATGTGCCATTGTGTATGTGATCTAATATATAAAACCGTGTGTTATTGCTGTAATGCATTTTATGAGAAATGGATTGAAAATCAGCCCTAATTTGGTGTGCTGAATTTTTATGAGCTGTTGGTTTTAATTTTGGTTGATATTACTGAAAGTGGGATGAAATAAATTCTAATTCCTCCATCCAAAAAAAGGGCCGGGAGTCGTCCCAAAAACAAAGGTTGGAGGCTCAAAGCCAACCCAACCCACCTGTGTCAACCAAACACACGGTTCGGGTTTTTTTATATCCAAGACATAGAGTGAAATCACAAATCCTACCGTTCTTTATCGCTGAGACTTGCATTTTTGTCGGTAGCCCAAAGTTTCATACTAAAAAATATCATTGTTTGAACGTAAGAACATACTATTCCAACAACAATTATTTCACTATTTACTAATCCAACACCTATGTTTATAATCACGTGTATAAACTGTGTACATGATAACATTTACAAAACCAATACATTTTGCCTTTTCATTGACTATGCTTCATTTTTCTCGAGACCATGTGAAGCAAGGCCTCGATTTACTGTCACTCGTTGTTAGTTCAATAGATCGACTTGTATCACCACCAACCAGCTGATACTACATCAAAAATGCAGCAGAAACTGTGCAAAAAAATATAAAGAGAAAGGAAGATCATTAAAATTCCAAAACTTTGTCAGCATAATCCATAAAAATAAGAATAGCTAAAATCTTCTTCCTTGAGTGGCCTTGGATCGATGGCAAGCACGATTGGTAAGAGTACTCTAAGACAGCTGTGTTCCGATATGGCGACACCGACTCAAAAGATACCGTCACTAAGGTGCATGCGGGGCTACCTTTTGATGCCTAACTAATATTTTCCAAGAAAAACAGTGTTAAAAATGATAATTGTAAGCACTAAAGATCTAGGAAACCATAAGAAATTCTTGTTGATACAAGGTTATAAACACCTATTAGCTTTGCTAGGCAATTAACCAAATGATCTGGTACAATCACGACCAAAAGAATACGAGCATGATGGAAGCCTAGTATCATGAACCTCAACATTTTGAATTTAGAAGCTTCAGAACATTTGGCATTGTTAGCAAATTCCATTAACCAAATATATTAACTAGTATCCACACCGGCAATAAGAACTGGTTGTATATAGTTGGTTGAATGAAAGTGGGAGATGACGTCCAAGGTGCTATATAAATGGTATTGCAGTAAGAAAAGTTGATGCATAAGAATACTGACATTTCATCAGAATACATAAGAATGCAAATGGACAGTAATTTTCATCGAGATCCGGATTTATGAGAAAATGGGCATGTCACACAAGCAACTGTACTAAGTATTAACAATCAGAAACCTAAAATCTGAAACATCATAACCTAAATATAAAGATAAGGGAAGATGTACTGTTACAACACATTATGCCCAATGTTTAGTAGGTGCAATCTTAGAAGAGATACTAACAAGTGAAGCAAATAAAACTTCCACCTTCAAGCCAGGCCAGTAGACCACAACCCATGGCATACCTGGTGAAAATTATATAATGGGAGAGACAACCAACAGATGGTTACAAGAAGATACGTGTGGATTGAAGTGACAATGCGCTCGCTACAAAAGAAAATGCCATTGCTTAACTGCAAAGCTTCTTCGTGACAGAAAACCAAGAAAACAATCCCATCTTCTAACTGCTGGAAACATCACACTTCTATCACCATAGAAAGAAACACGGTCAATTTAAATTAACAACAATATTTTCAGTTTGTTGTAAAAAAATCATTATCAGTTATGCAATATTATTTTTCCAATGTGAAAATCTTAACACTCAGTTCTTCAATCATTATCATAAAAGCTTGGCAGAAGCATTTGAAACTCAGTTATTCAAAGTTAGAGAAAATAATGACCTAAAGCAATTACGCATTTGACAGAGCGTGGAGGTGCAATCCGATCAGCACCATGCATACCAGAGAGGCTTAGGGAATACAAAGTTACAAACACATGTTGGCTTGGCTAAGCAATTAAGCAAATGATATGATACAATCACCTCTGCAAGTGTTTTTGCAAGAAAAATGGGCACTGCAATTGCAAACTTCAGAAAATAGTCAACAATGTAATAAATGAGCTCAAATATGCACACAACCTTGTTAGGATGGAACAATATTCAATGTTTCTAAATCTAGTTCAGGAAATGAAGGGCATGCTTTCATTTATGTCATCCTAAAATGATTAATATTACTCGCAGCACATTTTCTAATCGAGATACTATTTCTTTTAGAGTGCTAATCGTGAACAGCTTGGGAAGTACTTAACTAGTTTAGCAGAACACTTATGGAAGGCCAATGGAGGTCAACTAACCCATAATGGATACACTTTCATGGCTGCAGTGCAACATTAGGTCATGAATCACCAATGTGTGAAACATTTTTTATTATCTAAACCATTCATGGCCCTAGTAATAAATAATTGCCGAGGTTAGTAAACTCAGAAGCCCAAAGCATGAAAATGACTACTAGGTACTTCAGCACCATAGTGACACTCCATTCTTTCATCGCGATGTTGACAATCGAACGGGTGATGGACTTCATCGACTCTAAGAACAAAATCAAACTGGTTGCTCCACGATTTCTTTGAATCTTGATCGCTAATCGCTTGATGATAACACCAGCAGGTTTTCCCACTTCTTGATTTAATTCATCAACCTCTATCCATTGTCCCAGTGACTGTCACAACACACCATTGTACTACATAAGGAATTACTGGATGTAGTTAGATGTTCTCACAAACAGAGCGAAATCCAAAGGATCTGAGACAACGACATGGGTAAGGGATAACACAAATCCTCAGTGTAAGTAGAATCAATTTTCTTCACTACTAGGATTATCGAAATTCGATATAGAAGTCTGAGCTCATGTTCTAACGGCACAGCCAGCAAGCTATCAAATTAAAGTGGCCAAAACAGGGTGCTAATTGGTAAATAGCAGGGTACAAAAACAGGATCCCTTTTAGTATCTTATATTATATTATATTATATTATATTATATACAAACTTATTAACAGTCAATTAGCCAGAACTGCGGTGAGATGAGTAAAGATAAAGGTGTATGGTGTCCTCACCATTATTGTTTCCAAGCAGCAGCAACCCCACAGTACATCTAAGGAATCAGCAAGGCATCAAAGATAAATTCACTTAATCTAGTCCCAGCCTCCCAGGCTATGTTTCCTGTCGATTATTTGCAAATGATTGACTCAATGGCACACAGACGCTGATACATCCGAATGTCATTGACCTGAAGAGAAATTGACAATACTACTGTAAAATATTGTACAGTGATGCTAACTGCTGAGACTAAAAATGCAAAAGATAGTTACTTCAATCAGAAATTCCTTTTAATAGTGCATACAACTGAATGGGTGTCTGCAGCATGATCAATGTTGTCATCCCTCGAGAAAATGCTTCAGCAGGACAAATAGCCACCAAAGAACCAAGCCACACCAACAAATATACT
>CP053454.1:184659364-184712786 GCA_022644695.1 Cenchrus purpureus
AATAGGAAATATCCGGCTCCCTCATACTCCTTAATAGTTTCGGCTGTAATTTTGGATTTGCCGAAGACAAATGCTGGAGGATATGACTTAACCTTGGAAGCAACGAGCTCAGTCAGGTCAACATCAACATTGGAAATATCTTCGTCACCGCCAGATCTATTCTCAGATAGTATCTCTCCATCCTCGCGTCTGCTGGAATCGCAAATCGCTTCAGTAGCTGGATCATTTGCGCTAGGGGGAGCAGTTTCCCGGTCGTGACGTCGGCAATTCCTCCGAAGTCATGGGCCTAGCGGTACTTTTAGTGCGAGCCACCTTTTCGAAAGAAAAATAAACATCAAAAGCATGCTAATTTACAAAGTAACAGAAATCTACGAAAATAATTGACTAATGACCAAAATATATAAGAAAGACGAAAGGAATACCTTCAGAAACAGGATAACTCGCCGAACTTCGGGTGTCTTGAAACGAAGAGATCTTCTCCGAAAAAGCTATAAAACTTTCGAAGAAGGCAACAGAACGGTGAAATAAAGTTATCGCGCCTGCCCTCTATTTATAGGATGAAGGGGGGGGTAGGTTCAAGAAACAGCCTCAAGATGACCGTTGTGCACTTTCAGGAGGACGCGTGTCCACTCCGACGTTCCGAGGGTGACGTTTTTTACCGAAATTCAGGAGATTGTTCGTGGAAACGGATCGTCGGAGTCAACCCGCTTCCCCGAGGGGCTAGTGTTGGGGAATTGGGCAAAAACCTTTCACCCTCGAAACGTCGGAACTGCCGAATTCGTGAAAGCGTTCGTGAATAAATCACAGGGTCGTTGCTCTGTTTCGCAGCAAGAAGGTCTTCGCGAAGGTGTTTCATTATTTTCGCATGATTAGCTGACCCTCTAATGTCGTGCGAAGCGATCGCCGAATCAGCTTTGGATCGTAGGTCTACTTCTCGTTTCAGGGTGGCTGGAATCTGGCGAATTCGGGAAACTCTGAAGATGGAAATTTCGGAGAACTTGGGGAACTTCTCTTCGGCTGCAGGTTCTAAAGCTTAGTTCGAGGACCTTGATGGTTAGCGATTTTCGTGAATGAAGGTTCGGGGGATAAAGAAGGACCAGGTCAAAGATGTTGCCTCAAAAGTCCGGGTTTGAAGTGTGAACTGGTGGCAGGCTTGTAAATGTGTGAAATTAGCCCCGTAAATCACGGGATGTAAAAGACGTTCATGTACATGTTCACACTACGAATATTCCTTAGATTCGAGGGTAATCTCAGAATGTGAAAGTCCCTTCGTCTCCCTATAAAAGGAGGCTCGAGGGCACGTGTAAAGGGATTCACAACTTTTGAGACGAGTACAGACTTTCGGGGATTCCTTGTCCCCTCTCCGTTCTCACTTTCGTGCATTTATTCCGGAATCTTGTGTTCGGGGGTCCCATCCGATTTTTGGACCCCCCAACAATGGACGAGCAAGCTAAGATCAACAAGGACACCATCACTAAGTTCAAAGCCATAAACAAGGTGTTGGAGAACATCGATAGCAAGGTGACGAAGGTCGGAAGCTCGAACCATCAAGTGCTCAACATGATGAAGATGCTCAAGACACAAATGGGACAACTTGTCGGGCGCCTATCCGCTAATGAAGGGAAGTTATCGGGACAACCTCAAGGTCCCGAGACGGCGAAGGCCACTCAAACTCGTTCGGGGAAGGAGACCGAAGATCCGGATCATTCCGCGGGAGCTAGAAAGCCTAAACCATCTACCGAGGCGGAGGATTTTGCTTAGGAGAAGGTTACCGAGATCATCACCGAAGAGCCCGAGTTTAAGATGCCAGGAGAAGACACGAAGATACCACAACTCAAGCCACGCTACATCCAAGGTAAACTTGATAACCATTTTGAGAAGTTTGTGGAAGTTGTGCGTAGGTTGAGCATCAACATGCCGCTATTGGACGCCCTTCAAGTTCCTACATATTCTCGCTACTTCAAAGATATACTCTTGCAAACAAGTATGAGATAGCAACACTCGGGGTGGATCACGTCAAGATGTCCGAGCAATGTAGCACCGTTATTGCAAATGGACTAGAGAAGCAAGGAGACCTCGGTTGCCCGACGATTTCGTGTTCCGTTGGTTCCTTCAAGTTCGAGAAAGCATCATGCGACCTTGGAGCAAGTGTGAGCATCATGCCAAGAGACGTGTTCGAGAAGCTACGCCTACCGGAGCTAGAGCCTATGACCATGTGCTTGGAGTTGGGTGGCAACTCCATTCGCTATCCATTGGGCATCGCCGTGGATGTGCCCGTGAAGGTCGAACACCACTTCATCCCCGTCGACTTGTGGTGCTCGAGATGGGAGAAAGGGAGAAGCCACAACTCATCCTTGGGAGGCCTTTCCTCAAGACCGTCGGAGCTACCATTGATGTCGGCAAGGGGGAGATCAAGTTCGACATCAACAGTGAGAGGAGTTCCTTCAAGTTTCGACCACGCCGAGGTATGCAATATGATCAAAGTTAAATATATGGAAGAGCCAAGGAAGAAGGAAGAGCCGAGAAGAAGGAAGCAAAGGAAATCAAGAGGTTGTTGCATCCACAAGATAAAGGAACAAAAGTCACCGTGAAGACCAAAAAGATGACTAAGCCGAGAATAAGTCACCGCCAAAGATGGTGCGAAGTGGGTACCCAAGATTGCAACGCCCGCAAAGAGCGTTGATCCAAAGTAATCAAGTGAAGAAGTCTAGCCATGGACTATAAACGGCGCTTAGGCGGGAGGCAACCCGCTTGCCGAGTCAAGAATAAGCTACCGGGAGGACAACCCGATCAAGATTTTTCGAGTCTTTCAAGTAAGTTGGTTTTCGATTTTGCTACGCAAGAGATTCATAGACTCTTAAGTGGTTGGATAATGTTTAGAGTTATAAATTTTGTTTGGATATTTTATTTGGATCATAAACCCTTTACATGAGCCATCCTATGTGTTATTTGCTTCTTTTCGAGAAACCAAAACCAAAAAATTCAGAACCTATCTCAACCTTTCATCCTCTTCATGATGTTATGGTTGACTTGCATGCTAAAACACACGAGTAGAGCCACGCTATGTACCTAGATGTTATTTAAATTTCAGCATGGTAGGACTCATGAACCTAGAAACTTGACTTTTGGTTGGTTTAAAATTCATATCCTTGGTTTCTCTAGAGTTAGAATTTTCTAAGCCTCATTTAATTTTATTTCATTCAAAATCTCTCTCATTTAACCAAAATTAGAACCTAAACCTATGCCCCCATGATCAAGCCGGGAAAAGCTTGCTCTCAACTAATGGAAGCAAACAATACCGGTGAGACCAAAATAAAAGTAGTCGGAAAATATTTTCGACTCACATTTGTTTTTTGATGCTTAAAACTCTAATTATATTTGAACTCATTGCAAGCTTGAGTTTAATTTTATTTTTCAAATTAGAGGAGTGCTTAGCATTAAAACATGCTTAGAGGGAGGCAATTGAGTTAACTTAACCACATGCACCATGATGCATCACGGATGCCCTCCAACATATTTATCATCAAACCACATGCAAAGGACAAGCATGGGGGCAGCCAAGCTTTGTTTTGCAGGAATCTCATGGAGGCATGTGAGGCAAGGAGCATGGAAGTGACTCAAAGCAAAACAATCAAGTGGAGGATCAATCATGCAAGCACATTTGGGCGAGCAGCGGAGCATGCGCACAAAGCAACAAAGCATGAGTGTGCTGGAGAAAACGAGCTGAGGAGCAGGAGGCGTGTGGCCCAGCCGGCCCACTCCATTTAATCCCCTCGGTGCTCCTTCTCGTAAGTCTCCCCCAGCTTCTTTGTTCTTGAGCTCTTAGTTTGTAGTCCTCTAGAAACATTAGACTTAGCTCCACTTCAAGTTTTGACTCATCCAACAAAATCCATCCTAAGTCCACTAAAGTCCATACTCCAAATAATTTTGTGTGCCTTGTTACCGTTGAAAACCCCGGATATATTGTGAGAGGAGAGTGCAAAACCATGTGGAAGAAAACTACGCCTCTTTTCCAAGAAGAAGGGATCATCATCCCAAGCCATCATCGACAAGCCTCTTTAAGGAGGCACTGGTCCCGAGTCTCCTGAGCATGGAGGAGGACACGCACCGCCGAGGAGGAAGGACACTCTACTCCTCGGTGGCATGAGGGCCACATGAAGCTTGTCTATGCGGTTTACCAAACCGCAAGGACGCACGGAGAGGAGCCGCCTGCTCCACCTGCCGCTTGACACGATCATCCACTCCACCTCCATACACTCCATGGTATTCCAAGTATGGGTTTATTATCAAGACGGAGGAGGAGAGGAGAAGCTCACTCGCCTTGAGAAGAGGCTTGTTGCAAATGCCGACTTTGACGCACCAAGCTCTCAAGTGTTGGGTTTTCACGGATATTTATTACATGTTGGGACACCTAGGTTGGGTGCAATTCTCCAACCGAGTGTCAAAACACCCACAAGGAATTCGCCTTTGGAAATTCTCATGACCATGGCGCCTATCCTTGATGAAGGAGTGATGAGTCTCTCATTCCGCTTTGGAGGAGATGAACAAGTGGTTCCCTATGAGTACATTAGGGAATTGCTTGGTTTTCAAAAGGAGCCCCGAACAAGTGGAAGTGCAAGTGAAGGCATTGGAAGGATTTTTGGAGAATGATCTGGAGAAGCTAACCAACAAAGAAATAGTATCCGAACCCCATCATCCAAGTGTTTCACTCATGGATGTGCAAGAGGATTTTGGGGAGAATGAAAGAGACCAAGATAACCGACATGGAGGTGAATTGGCTTTACTCGCTTTGATTGTTGCAGCCAATCGACCCCACTCACCTTATGATCAACCGGAAGCAACATCGGGTTCGGAGAGATATTGGTTCTGGGGTGTTACCTCTCCATGTTGGCTATCTCTTGAGACCGAATTCCAAGAACCCGAGCATCTCCTAGTTGGGACTTCCTTGGATTGATTATTTGAAGCAAGGCAAATATATAAGTGGAGATGAGAGAGGAGGCTTCAAAGTGGCCAAAGTAAATTTGCCCCCTATTCCGGATGCAAGATTAAGATTATTTATTGAGGGAAAGAAGATTGGTTAGAGGAAGGACTTTTTGTGCCAAGAAGAAAAACAAGAGGAAGGATTTATAGAAGAAGGTTCTTCCACAACCCAAGAAGGAGGTGCTCCCCAAAATTATGTGCCACCATTTGAGGAATTCGCACTGAAGTTACTACGAGAGGTGTACACAATGCAAGCATGGGGAGTGGTGCAGCCATGCCCCCACCAAATTTTGCGGTACCCAACATAGCCTTTATGAGCAATATGCACATCTCCTCAACCACAACAAAGTGTGTCAATCATTGAGGATACGCTGCAAGAAATATGCAAAATATTGCAGCCATCTAATCCAATGCAAACCAAATGGGTGAAGGAAATGCAAACATCACCTTTGAGCTTGGACGCCTTCACCTAGCACCGCCGGAGCAATTCATAGGAGGAGCGGTGCAATCCTATTATGAGCAAGGGTACAACAATCAAGATTATCAATATCAACCACCGACGGAAGATTAGAGAGAGGAGAAGCTTGTTCTACTTTGTTTATTTTTCCTTTTTCCTTTTCTTTAATTTTCAGCTTGTTTACGCCTATGTATGCGTAGTATTTTCAGTTTTTATTTATTTTCAGCATGTGTGTTAGTTTTTATTTCATCATGAATAAAATCACCACCTTGTTTTTACCTTTGGCAAAGATAAAAAGTTTGTGCCATGTTGATATATGATGATAGTTGCCGCTTTGTTTATCTTTGTACTTGTTTTATGCATGATTAAGCTAATGCTCTCTTAAAATACAAATCTGAAATTAATCTAAATGCTAGCTTAATCTTTTGCGGAGGTTATGATAAAAATAAGACCCATAGTGTTTTATGTGCTCTCAAGTTTTAGATGGGTTAGAGATGATTTATGTTTGTTCTTAAAAGTAATGCTAACCTTGTCATTAATACCTCTTGCATATTGCTCTACCTATCCAGAGCCATATATATATATGAGTGCAAAACTTAGTATACAAGGTTTATTTTTGGGTGAGTTAATTTCAGGCCTTGATTTCTCCGCCCGAGACTAAGAAGCTGGTCATTCCGCTTTTGTGCATATCTATCTTTTGCTAGCCTTTCTATCCGTGCATTGTGTATCCCCACATCGGAGATTTCACAAACCTCGCCGGATATCCACCCATAAAACCAAAAATATCCTCTTTTGTGTTTACCTCCATGACCACAACCTATCATGTGAGTATGGATAATCTAATTCGAGGAAGATCGCAAGCTGGTGCCAAGATTGAAGATTTCAAGTATCTCTCCAAAGGACAAATATTTCTAGTACCTACCTTATCTCTATCACCTCTTTGTCCGAGGACGAGCAAACGTCTAAGCATGGGGGAGGAGGTAGGTATAATGCAATTTAGAGTTCAAGGGGAGTAAAATAAAACAAAGGAGTATAAAAAAAGAGAAAGAAAAAAAGAGATAAAGAAAAAATATGAATGAGAAAAAATATGAGTATGTATAAAAAATAAAAATAAAGTGAACTCTCCGGTTCTCTAAATGCATTAGGAATTGCAAAACTTTCAAGATTAAGATCCAAACTCATCTTTCCAACCATGTGCAATCCGATAACAAGGACTTCCTTTGTGCCTCAAGATCACTCTTTGCCATTTGCACATGTCCACCTATCTCAAAGTGTGTGTATTTTTCTCTCCCCCTCCTTGATATAACATTATTTTCCAATAACCTTTTTGACGAGTCTCGGTAAGACCATGAGAAGCTTGTCTTGTTTTGACAATATCTCATTTATAATATCTTGGTAGGACTAAACTTTTCCCAAAAGCTCCAAATAAATCCTACCACATATATATGTTTTGAGAGGGAAAGGAGTAGAATAAATAGGATTCAGAGACAAGGTGAGATGAGAGTTCATGAGCAAGATGCAAGGTGGTTTAAATTTTTGAACTTGGTTTAGCTCTTTTTCATCTTCTTCTTTATTTCAAAATTTCTGAGATCCATTTGAATTTTGGGAGCATGTTTAATACTTGTGGGAAGAGCTTAATTAATATCCACCCTCCGTAGGGATGAAGGCTAGTACAATATGGAACTCTAATGAACTAAACTCTTGAGAGAATTATGTTTTCTCATGTATGATCAAGTGCAGAGTTTAAGCAATGAAGGGCAATGCTGATATTCATTGAAGGCTTACTCGAGGATGAGCAAGGTTTAAGCATGGGGGAAATGTTGACGGTGAGTTTCGGTCAACCTAGCCATGAGTTTACCTTCAGTGTTGGCATCAATTTTATATCTTATCCATTGGTACTAACCCCCTTGGTATAACAAGTTGCTGCATGTCGGTTTTGGAGTTTAATGTTTATGCAGGAATTTAGTTGAAAGCAAGACTTCCGTAAAGTTCATCAAGCACTTGTGAGAAGACCACAAGCCCTGACAAGTCAAGCAATGAAGTGAACATGACTCCAAGAAGCCCAAGGATCAACCCGTGAAGACGGAAAAACCCGAGGACCTCGAATAAAAATGTCAATCTTGCAAGATAAGGAGCTCTATCTAAATCACGGAGAAACTAAAGTCAAGGGCCCACATGCAGAAGGGAGAACATTCTAGAAGACACGGGAAGCATCGCTAACAAAGGAGGCCGAGATGGCTGAGGGCCCAGCCGGCCGCCGCCCACCATTTCGGCCCATTCCTGCCTTTGACCTAGCCACCATTCGGACTATTTATAGCCCCGAGGCCAAGAGCCACACATCAAGTCATTCGCCATTCGCCGCCGAGGAGCAGAGAAAGAGGGACACCATTCCGGAGAGGAGAGGCTCAAGCTAGTTGTCTAGGGTTTCCCTAACCGACGTGGGAACCTTGCAAGGAAGACCACGCCGGAGTTCCGTGAGCTAGAGCAAGATCAAGGTAGGATCCTGGTGGTGATCTTGTCCATGTATCGTTTATGATGTTGAATTATCAAATTGCAATCCGATTTCTAGCGATCAAGTGCTTCTTCTACGACTTTGTCTTTGATTGGTTTTTCTTACTTTAAGATCTATTACCGAGATAGATCATATAGGGTGTTCTTGTAGCCGTGGTGGCTAGAGGTGCACGCCTGACCTACCAAGAGATTTCATCTTGTCCATTGGACTCGCATTAGGCTAACCCGCATTTAATAGGAGTGCCAGACAGAACGGTGGCTCCAAAAGGTGGGCGTCTTCGGAGTTGGAACGGAAGACGCGATTTAGAGAAGCTTTTTATGAGATTCAATTTGGTTTATTCTTCTTTACTTGGAACTTCAACAAGAGCTTGATTCAATCTCTCTAGATTGGTTTTACCTATCTCTCTCTATCTCTTGGTAGCTCCGGTTTTCATTAGGTTAGATTCGTTTCTTCTAGTGTTCTTTAGATTAGATGCAAAAGCACTTCCTTCAAAGATCTAAGTGTTCTTGGCTTTAATAGATTGGTTCTTGCATTAAACATTTGTTCCACGGATTCGATACCTTGGGTTCACACATAAGGGAAGAAGGGTCCCTTGACTATGATGGAAGATTTGTCCGCTTGCAATCCAAACGAAGTTTGATACGCATATACACCGTCAACAGGCCTTAATGGGCGTTCTCATTACATGAAATGTAGTGAATAAAACTGCAGTTTCTGTAAGTTCTGCAGTATCTGAGATATGACAATGCAGCTGCTAATGAAGATCCTTTGGTTCAACAAGGTTGAGCTTGTTTCCCAGAAATGTCTGAAAGCCACATGACTGGTTGGGGTCAAAAGCAATCTCTGGAGGATAGGTGAAGGAAAAAAGTATGTTAAAACTGAAGGCCTGATGCTGCACACTTCTACAGACATGGAAGTGCACTTCTACAGGCATCACACTTTTGAAGTCCAGCTGGTTATGACCCGCTTTTTACCTTGGTGGCATTTTTATGGTACTTGGTTAAGCTACTCATACATCTTCAAAATTGAAAAATACGTGTACTTGTTAGCTATAGCTCATGGAAATCTAGACATTTAGCAAAAAAAAAATCTGAATCACCCATGCTGTGTTTCACCCTAATTATTATTTACAGCAGTAAAATAAGTGTCATGTACGAAGAGAATGGAAAAATATAGAGCCTTTTTGTATCTAGAAATAAATGAAGATACATGACTTGCTGAAAACGAACCTGAAGTTTTATTAGATAGCTTGAATGCTGGATTTAGGACAACAAATGCCGTTTGGTCGTGAACTTATACTATGTTAATGTGTGCAAGCTTGGTATTGTTGTCTTCTGACTCGCACCACTGCTGTAGTTCCTTGTTGCCCCGATCAATAACTAGCTGCTTGAGATTGGTGAGGCGTGCCATAGCAACAGGTAGATCAGCCCTCTCCATAATTTCTAAACTCGTCATATAATCTGACATATCCAGATATTGTAATGCGGTGAGGCCATGCAGAGCTCCCGCTAACCCTTTCTTAATATTGGAACGTTCCAAACCAAGATGCAATAAATTATGGAGCCTCTTAAATGACTCTGGAAGTTCCCTGACACCACACCACTTCATCTGCAAATTTTGTAGATTGACCAGGCTGCCTATCGCCTTTGGTAGCCGTGTAATACAACGACATGAAGATAAGTTCAAATATTGGAGTTGTGTCAGGCTGCACAAAGATTCAGGTAGTGGATTGACACTAGAACATTCAGATAAATCAAGATGCTGCAAATTTGTGAGATTACCAAATGACTCTGACAGTTCTTGTATCCCAGAACAATCTGACATGTCAAGATGAATCAAACATTTTAAAGCACCAAATGATTCTGGCAGTTTTGATATGGCAGAACAACGTGACAAATCAAGATATTCCAGACACCCGAGCTTGCCTATTGATTCTGGTAGTGCAGTGATGTGCAAAGATTCATTGAGGTTTAGGTACTGCAGTTTTGATAGATCAGTGATATACTCTGGGAGAACTTCATTTTGCATTCTTGGAGCAACAAGATACTTCACCTGCTTCAGTTGCCCAAGAGAGGCTGGCAAAAGTATACTGGAGCATCCACTTAAGTCCAAGATTCGCAAGTGCTTTGCAAAAGAAAATGCCCCACAAGCGAGATCCAGTTTGCCACTATCTGAAAAATGAAGTGCTCTCACCTTCAAGGGCAAAATATTTGATAACTTTATTGACCTTTCATATTTGGTAACCAATGCATAACGACAATATTTCTGGACATGGGCCTGGTTCTTCGAAGTTACATAAGGATCAATTAGCTCATCACCCATGATTAATGTTGCCAGGTCATGCACCAGGTCATGCATGGTGTACCGCTCCATATTTTTTTGAGAAGTCTGAAATGTTACGTTCAATATATTTCATTAGAGATGTCAACTAATTTCCATATATTTTATAGAAATTAAAAATAAATTAAATTTTGTATAAATGGTAAGTTGTGCCCAAATAGTAGCCTAGCAATTTAAAGGATTGTCTTAAAAGGACCTGTCTGAATTTTTTTTTGCCTACTCCTTCCACCTCAAAAAGTACGGCGTCTTAGTTATAAGAGCAACTCCAGCAATTACTCTCTACTCTCAAGTTGCTGGATTTGCCGTGGTTGCGGGGGGTTAGACTGTCTCTAGCAGTTCCCCGGTCTGCATCTGCAAAACCCACCAATATGTAGCAGGAGAGAGGAGATATCGCAAGCGCAAAAAGGAGCCGCTTCCAGCAGCAGCATGCAACCCGAAGCGCATCCGCAGGGGGCAGTTGCCTCCCGCCAGGAGGGAGAGGGCCGCGGGCGTGCGGCGGAGCTCGACCACCAGCGAGCTCGAAGACCGCGAGTCGAGGAGGAGTAAGGCGGGCTCACCTCGACCGTTCTGCCCCGCGCTCAAAGGAAAGGGAAGAGGGAGGTAGCAGAGGAGGCGGGGGAGATGGCGGCACCGGGAGAGGAAGAAGAGGAGGCGGCCATACCCACCGCATGACCGAGAGGAGGAGCCACCCTTGCTGCGGACACCACCGCCATCGGCGAGCAGCTCCGGCGGCACGCACAGGCCTGTACACAAACTCCCGCTCCTTGGGGCAAGGAGCTCCTACCACTGTCGAATCCGACGCGAGGAGCTACGGTCGCGGCTGGATACGGCACCAGCAAGTCCTCCGCCGATCCCTTCCTCCGCTCTGCGCCATGGATCCGGCGGCGGTCTCGAGGGTGCATCCATGCCCTCCTCCTCCCACCGGCGGCGTGGGCAGCTTTGGGTGAGGGAGGTGAGGTGTAGGTAGAGTAGTGCGACGGCGACGGCCGGGGGTGGCCGGGTCGAGCCAAGCGGCAGGGAAGTCAACGCGCGGTCGTGGAGCTCCTCTTCCACCTGCGCCTCCCGGCCCGCCGCCTATAGGAGCTGCGGCTCAGCCCGCCCCTATAGGAGCTGCGGCCCGCCACGGACCGAGGACGGGGAGGGAGAGGGACGGGGACGGAGGGGAGGCGGTTGGAACTGTGCGCGATGAAGAAAGGAGAGAGAAGCCTCCGGTTTGCCCGAGGATGCACCTACCGTTAGTCCATCTACAAAATGCAGATGCAGTAGCATATCCAGACTCCGCTGGAGTCAGTCTTAGGGGAGCTGAACCTTCGGGTGGTGCTGGCACCCGTGCAAGGGGAGCCCAAGTTGTGAATAGTGTGGGTGGGTGGGGCTTCTGTGGTGGGTGAAAAATGAGAAATCAACACAATTGAGCTCAACTTGAAGAATATGTATGGCTTTGCCAAACATGCAAGGGAGCACGAGCTCTGGCCGCAATACTCAATCTTGTGTGAGGGTGGGCAAAGGGTAGCACTGCAGGAAAGAAAAGTGGTGTGGGTGGTGGGTTGTGGTGCATATTCAGGTGAAGCTTGGGGAGGTTGCATCTAGGATAGGGCGACATTGTGCGGGGAGCATGGGATCCATCTGATGGTGCGAGATCCTTGAGCTCCTAGAGGCATCACTAGTGGAAATGTTAATATCTATGACGATTTTCTAGTGACGTTACATTTATTCGTCATGGAAGTGGTCTCTACCGTGACGAATTTTGTAACTTCGTCACAGATAACGAATGACGGTGCCAAGCCACTAAAAATAATGACGAAACTCAGTAGATCGTCACCGAACAACGAACCTATTCGTCACGATGAATCATTTCGCCTGCGTGAGGAACCAATGGCGAAAAGCAAACCGACGTGTAACAACAACATTATCGTCACAAAACAACATGAAAAAAGGAAAGAAGGATCTGGTACCACAACGGTCCCACCATCGCATGGCCCCACCACTCCCCACATGGGGCCCACCAAAAGATGGTCCCACATGTGGGCGCACTGCTGGTCCCACATGTGGGCCCCACCAGCGCTGGGTCCCACATGTGGGCCCCACAAACGCAAGGTCCCACCCCACATCTTGGCCCCACATGTGGGCCCCACCATCTGGGTCCCACATGTGGGCCCCACAAACGCAAGGTCCCACCCCACATACGGTTGAGGACCGGAGCGTCCGAGGACCGGTGGATGGTCGCCTTGGTGTGATGAGTGATTGACAACATGGTGTGTGGACCGACTCTTGGCCGAGTATTGCGTGCATAGGTTGCGGCTTGATTTGCGCTGGTGCAGGTGAAGAGCGGCGCGAAAGGTCTTAGCCTGTGTGGCCTCCGAGGAGTGGAGAGACAAGTAGGCTCAACTCGATGGACACGGTGGCCGAACGAGATCAAGTGCGGGCCGCATGGTGGCAAGAAAAGCAAGACGGTCGTGTACGGCTTTCTTGGTTGAGCCTCAAAACCAAGGTGGAGCCGGCAGGTAGCGGCTCACAACCAGTTCTGACGCTGGGTTTGGTTGGTTTACTCCACAAAACCAACACCGAGCCGGGACGACGTGGCGGCCAAGTCATGAGTGGGATTGGCGTGGAGGCTGCACCGAGTCCGCGGGGTTTACGGCGGTTCACCACAAAACCGTCGGGGTTACTTGGTTGAGCCACAAAACCAAGACCTGAGGCTCATGGTGAGACGGATCCGCGCCGAGAAGCTGGGCGGGCGACACGCGATGATCGAGGTGCTTGCGCTGGGAGGACGCGAAGGCGTCCGATGGATGCGCCCGTCCGATGGAGAACTTCATGTGTTGACCAAAATGCCCCTGTGAGGGCTTGAGTTGTAACTCCTAGTGTAGGGGTACTTCGGTCTTTTCCGGAGGGCCTATATATAGGAGGAGGGGGCTGAATTTTCAGCCAACTATTTGGCTTGTAGGTGGTGGTGCTCTTTGATTTTGGAGTGCTTTGGGAGAGAGGAAGAGAGGAGAGAGTGGCTCTTTGATTGGAGCTTTTTGCCATCTTAGATTTGGATTCTAGGAGTGGCTTGTAATCGATTGAACAAGATATTCATAGTGAATTCATCCTCCAAATCTTGTGCCAATCTTTCTATTCCCGAGTTGCTTTTGTTGCTTTTTCGGAGCTCTTTTTTGTCCCTTTGTTCTTCGCTTGTTTCCACGGATTTGAGGGCGTTTCTCTCCGGATTTCTTTGAGGGGATCATGGGTGAGTGCCTTGTGCATCTTTGGTGATGATCTTGACCCCTCAAACGCCGGATTTGGCCTTCGATTCGTTGATTTTTGGATGAACCCTAGTTCATACTTCATAGTGTTCTTGGCAAGGATTCGTGATTCTGGAAGTTGTAGGGAGTTATATGCCGTAATTTTTGGGGCATATCTTCACTTTAGGGTTCTCATCATCTCCCCAAAATTTCGTCTCAAGACTCCATGTGGTTTGGGAGATCCGTCGATCGGAAGTTTGAGGTTGTTTCTCGGGTTTGAGGTTGTTTCTGGTGTTTCTACTGGCCGATTCGTGACCGTGGACCGTCCGTGAGGTCACCGCGGACCGTCCGCGAGGTAGCCACAGACCGTCTGCGAGGTCACCGCGGACCGTCCGCGAGGTGCCTGACAGCCCGGCTGTTCTTCGTGTTCGTGCGAGTTCTTGAGCGCCATTCTTTCGATCCTTTTTGTCGGTGGATTTTTGGTGCATGAAGTTTGCGGACGGTCCGTACTAGAGTGCCGGACGGTCCGCGACGAGGCGGACGGTCCGCGGGTCCACCACAGACGGTCCGCTTTTCTCGTGCACCATCGAGGTTCGTAGTACTCGGACGGCCGCGCCTCCTCGGGACGTCCGCCTCTCGCAGATCGTCCTCCGACACCGCGGGATGGTCCGCCTAGTGCTTTCCAGATTGCCTAAGTCCCTTGCTTTTTGAGTTATGCTTCCGTGTTGCTTTGAATTGGGGTTTGTTCCTAGGGTTGGTAGGTCCGTTGTGACTACGCGACCTTGGCAAACTCGTGTGGGTACCCTTGGTTGTGAATTTGGGGCATAGGCCGAGTTCATCCTTCGGGAAGAATTTTTATCGGCTCCCATTCACCCTCCCCCTCTCTGGTCGCCTAATCGGTCCTTCAATTGGTATCAGAGCCGGTTGCGGATTTGTGAGACTCTAACAAGTCTAGGATCCATAGGGCGACATAGAAAAGGGCGCTTTTGCTTGTGGATTTGATTTGCGTGGTTTGAGCTTGTTTTTGGCTAATCCTAACCGGTGCTTTGAGTCATGGCACCAAGCTCTTCTTCTTGTGTGTCTTTGTTCTCAGACTTTGAAGAGATGATGTGTGCTTCGGGAGATGACCACAAGTGGAGGAGGAAGTGTAAGGAGTTGGAGAAAGACAGAGGCGACGTTGTTGCGCTTTTGGTGGCTCAAGATGATGATCTCCAAGACAAGCTCATGAAGAGAAGTAGAGTCAAACTCTCTCAAGGTATCATTGGTTTGTTCACTCGTCTTTGTGCTTATGGCGAGATGATTGTTGAGCTTAAGAACTCCCCTTTGCCATGCAAATCTTGTGATGCTTTGCTTGCTGAAAATAAACTTGTTAGGGGAGAAAATCTTGAGTATGCTAATGATTTTGGTACCTTTCTTAGAGAGAATGAATATTTAAACTTGTCTCTTGCTAACTTGCAATCTGAAATTGACTTGTTGAAATCCAATGCTTCTATGCCTTGCAACTCTTGTGTTGCTTTGAATGATGAACTTGATATGGCTAGGAGTAAGATTGCTTTGCTAGAGTCAAGTGCTTCCCTACCATGTACCTCTTGTGAGTCTTTGCTTGCTGATTTTAATCAATTAAAATTGACTCACACCACATGTGTAGATGAACTTGAGCATGCTAGGGCTGAAATTTGTGATATGAAATCCATGCCTTGTAGCAAGTGCTCTTTGTTGCTTGTTAAGGATGCTTGCCATACTTCTTGTGATGATGATAATGCTTTGCGAAATGTAAATGATGTTGCTTGTTCATGTGACTTCGTTTGCACCTCTTGCATTGATTTGGAAAGTGAAGTTTTGGCTTTGAAAAAGATGCGTGAGGATATGAGCGCCAAGTTGGTTGAGCATGATGAGATGAGTGCCAACCTTGAGAAAGAAAATGAACTCATACCACATATGCTAAATGCATTGAAGAAGAAATCAATAATTTGAGAAATATGACATGTGGTACTTGTGAGCGCCTCAAGTCTCAAAATGAGGTTTTGCGCACAAGGTGCAAGAGTCTTTGTGCTAAGGGTTTGGATTCTCACTTCTCTTGTCACTCCGATGTTGATGCTTCTAAATTTGCTTCTTCTCAACCGGAGTCGACTTCTTCTATTGAGCGTGAGTCTTTGGATGGTGGCAAGTGTACTAGTGCTTTGGATAGCTCTCTCATAGCTACTCTTAAGCTTGTTGCCTCTTCCGGTATTGCCCAAGATGATTCCAATGGCAAGGGTGCTTCTCACTTCTTTGGAACTCATGCTTCCAAACCGAAGTTCCATTGCACCTTTGCAAGAAAGATACCGTGAGAGTTTTGCTTCGGAGTGTCAAGCACGAGCGACATGTGCGTGCCAAAGCTTTTAAGAAGCCACGTAGCCTTTCTCATGGCACGTGTGATTCTAATATGGGCACCAAGTCGAATGTTGGGGTTGATGCTTCTTGCTCTAAGTCCCAAGGGACTTCTCACTTACAAGAGAATGGTGATTCGTCCACTCGGATCGTGCCTCTCGATAGGCCTTTGTACCATTGCTCTCTTTGTGGGAAGGATGGGCATCAAGAGAGCTTTTGCTACCGCCGTGCAAGGAAAATACGGCGAGCTTGTGCTTCTAGGCCTTTGGTTGTTCATAGCCCTTCTCATGGCATGAACACTTGTGAGTCTAAGAAGGCACATTTTGTTAACGGGTTTTCTGACACTCTTTCTAGTGAGTTAGACCATGCTCGTGGACATGCTTCTAGTGCTTCTTATGTTGGTCCACGACATGTTTCCCATGGTGTTCGCATTGGTTCTTCTCCTACAACCTCGAAGGATCTTTGCCTTTTTGCTTATGGTAGCACTAGGTTTTCTTCGCGAGTTGCTCCTTTGAGGCATGATTCTGAGAGTGCTCGAAATCCTTTTCACTCGAACCGGCATTTGCATCATGCTAACCCACTTGATAAGTTGAGTGCATCCCTTACCCGTGTGACCAAGTATTGGATACCCAAGTATGTGCTTGCTAACCCTTTGGGATCCAAGGGTCGGTCTTCTTTGTCTCCTTGTGTGTAGGTATGGAGACGCGGTTGGAGAACATGAGCTCGATGGTACTTGATCTTTGGCTCATGAGGTGATCAAGATAGGATGATTCTCCACGCCGCTTTGGATGGCTCTTGAAAGCCTTTGTACACATGTATAGTGAGTTTTCCTTCTCTCCTTGTACTCACTTGTATACTTGTTGCATGCTTTTCTCCTGTGTCATGCTTGTGTATAAACCATGGTAGGCTAGCCACTTTGTTCGTGATAGCTTTGTGATGTTGTATACCTATCTTGCTATCATTTGTATGATATTGTGGTAGATGATATTTATGAACTTTATGTCATGCTTTATCATTGTTCTTGTGAGGCTATGTCATGTTGTTCATCCATATCTTTTTTGTCTAGCTCCTTGGTATCCTCTCTTGTTAGCATGTTTGCCCCCCTCATGTATATCTTGTCATGCTAGCTTTGTGATATATCTTGGTGGTTGATCCATGTGAACTTGTATCATGCCTTTGTTTAGTTCTTGTATCATGTTCGGCATGTTGTTCATTGGTTTTTTTTGTGCTAGGCTTTTTGTATAGTTATGCACCTTGTTGACATGTTTGCTAGCCCATGCTTATCATATATGTGGAATCAAGTTACAATGCTTTATTTATCTTAATTGGTATTGTCAATGCATTGTGTAGCATGTTTTGAGCTTCCCTTGTGGTTTTGGGCTTGTCTTGTTTTCGGGTTGTGTTTTGCTTCTTCTTTTCATTTGGGATTAGAGCTTTTCTTAAGTCATGCTCTATCAAGATAATGTGTTGAGTTTGGTGTTTTTTCATGTGATCAAGTTTGAGAATTCAAAATTTGAATTGTTTTTAAAAGTGACAATTTTAGACTAGATTTTGAAATCCGAAATGATTTCAGCTGAAGAAGTGAAGAATACCGAAGTTTCATAGCTCGTCAAGCTATACAAACTTTATTTAGGTCATTTTTGATTTGAGAAAGTGATAGTGTACATCACTCATTAATCCTATGTTCACTCACAAAGTTTAAGAAACTATGTGAGGGGTTTGTCAAATATGAACTAAGTATTGTAACCACTTTCTCAAATGATAAAGTGGTCTAAATAAAGTTTGTAGATCTTGATGAGTTATGAAACTTTGGTATTCAACACTTTCTGATTTGACATCATTTAGTCTTCGAAAAACTTGCATCTAGTTATCATTTTTTGAAATTCAAAATATGAATTGTCCAAACAGAGTCGGACGAAGAAGTGACAAAAATAAAGTTTGTACATCTTGATGAGTTATGAAACTTTGGTATTCATCACGTTTTGATTTGACATCATTTAGTGTTCGAAAACCTTGCATCTAGTTATCATTTTTTGAAATTCAAAATTTTGATCGTCAAATAGAGTCGAATGGGGAAATGACCAAACTAATAGTTGTAGATCTCGATAAGTTCTATAACTTTTGTATTGACAACTTTTTCATTTGAAATCATTTTTGATATCTTAAACTTTAATATAATTCTATCATCAAAAGAAAATAAATGTTAAATTTACTTAAATGGGCTTAAAGACTTATTTTTGAGCTGTTTTTGGGCTCAGTTTACATGGCCCAATCATTTCTGACCGTCCATCTAATATTGACCGTCCAACAATCCTCGATCCAACGGTTAGGATTGCACTTAATAGGTATAAAACTGGAGCGCCCGACTGCTCCCCCATACCCTAGCTCCTCTTCTACCCCCGCACGCGGCGGCCTCTTCCTTCCTCACGAAGACATGAACTCTCCACCCCTCAGATCCGCACGGTTGCAAGCTCCCAAGGCCCGCCGCCCGCCGCTGCTCCACCTCCGCCTCCACCTCCTTTCCGTGCCCTCCGCCTCCTCTCTACCCCGCGCGCCACTCCCATCCCCAACCCCGCGCGAGTGCCGTAGCGAGCCCTGCCATGGCAACGGGCACCTTCTCAGATCCAGCCATCGCTCACTCTCTCTGCCGCCGCCGCCGCCGCCGAGTAGCTCTGCTCGCTCCTCTCTCCCTCTGCCCACCACACCGCCGAGTAGTTGTGCCGGATTCCGCATCCGCTGCGGCTGGTGGCCGAGCCCGACCGACCGGTCCCCTTCCTCCCCCACCACCGCTGCCCCCTTGCCTCGCGTCCACGCCCCCACACCAAGTCACCAACCGGCTCCATCTCCAAACCAAAATCCCCAACTCCCCTTTCCAAAGGTTGGGTCCCATTCTCGCAAGGTCTCGCGGCCGGTGTCGCAATCACGGTAAGTTGCCATGGCGTCGTCGTCGACTCCGGCAGCCATCCGCGAGATGCAGAAGGATCTCGAGGTCTAGGCTAACACCCTCAGTAAGATCTTGAAAGGTAGGTGCTAATCCCCTCTGTCGCCTCCGCCTCCAAACCCTAGCTCACTTTTGACTTCCGCTGCTCCTCTCCTTACCCCCGCAGACATCTCGAAGAACCACCAGGTCCGCAAGCAGTACACCATCCAGCCAGCGAGAACGAGCTCGTCCTCAAGGCACGTAGGATCTGCAGGCAGTACACCATCCAGGCCAGCGAGAACGAGCTCGTCCTCAAGGCACGCAGGATCTGCAGGGGACCAGCATCCAGGAGCCGGGGGTTGGGTGCCACGCTGTACCGAGAAAGGCGGCGGCAGCAACTGTGGATCGAGGTAAATCTCCATCTCCTTCGCGTCATCCTTTTTCCTTCTCTGATGGATCAAAACAATTTTATATTGGAGCGGACGAGCAGTCAGTAGAAACTCCCCCATCCATCCATGCGTGTTTCACATCGGAGTAAATTCCCCCAACCATTTTTGTTATTGTGGACAAAACATTTTGCTTACTTGTGATGTAAAAGAAATTGTGGTTGATAGTTGGCTGGAAGTCTGAGAAGCTGCTTTAATTTGGTATAGGCAGATCGATAGTTAGCTTTGGTGATGAATTAGGCTACCTATCCAACTCAACTAGCAGCAACAAAGACGAAATTAATAGCATATGATATATTTTTCTACATATCCTCACGAATGAGATTGTTTAAGGGATTGACCTGTCCATAGGCACACCGATGATAGTCCAAATTAAGCCTGCAATCCTGTGTTGGTTCAGATTGGTAATATAATACATTTCAAGCTAGCTTTGTAAAATACATGCTCATTATGCTAGTGAATTAAACATGTATGGATTCCTAATCTGAGTCTTAGCTGATATGCTTAATGCAGGTAGCTTGGAGTGGCAATCTACAGGACGGTGGCAAAGTACTGCAAGACATTAGCATGACTAATTAATGTGATCGGCAGATGATTTTCCCAAACTTGTCTATGGTAACTTTTCTAGATATGCATTTCTTTAGAATTTGGATGGAGAGTAGGATGATATAATATGCCATCTTTGTTATATTGGGATCAGGATAGCTAACTATTCGAGTATTATGTAGACGATTATTAATTCTGTGAACATTAGCTGCAGCTTCCATCCTCTTGTTTCCCTTATCCTCACTTGAATTAGCTAAACATAGAAGTGTGGCCATGTAAATAGAATAATTTCATGGATTATTTCAGCATTTAAGTTTAAGGTTTGCCTTTTGTGTGAAACATATCACTTGTCTTTTTGGTCATTTGAACCAAGGAAGACTGTTTCATCCAGTATAGTCATGGTTAATTGGAATGGTCTTGTAGTCTTGTAGATTGAAATTGTGACACGGCTGTTCTGCAGTAGAAAGGTCCTTGCTCTACAGATTCCATTGTTTGCCCTACTTGTTTACTGATACTATAACAAATATGACAGCTATTTGTTCTGAATGTTTTTCCTTGGATACATTGCAATAACTATAATAATTTTGTTTACAGAAGCATCTCTAATGCTACTGGTAGAGTGTTCACTGGTGTTTTATCTCCAGCCCTTGCGGCTAGTCAGGTATGTGTGTGTCTTCCTCTCCCCCTCCCCCTCCCTCCTCTGTCCCTACCGTTGGTGGTCTGTGCGTGGTGAACTTGTGGCTGCTTGTCCTCGATCTACAAGTGCTCATGTCCCTATGTAGTTCAGTAGCTGGTTGTGTAACTGTTTCATGTCATAGCACAAGAACTGAACAATATTCAGATTTCAGTGTTACAATGCAGTCTATAATGATGAACAACAATTCTGACAATTGATGATGTATTGATCATCTGCTGTTTAGACATCTATGAGCAGATATATAATTATGTAAGTGCAGCTCCAAACCAAATCCTAGAGACTGTTATGTAAGCCAGGCAATTGAAACTGATGAGGATTGACCTATCTAATGCTGTCTCGGCGAAAGAAAATGGTAGTTGCACCTCCCATTTTGTATACTTGGGTCAAATCAGAATGACATTTTATTTAACCAGCTCATGCTCAAGTCTGTGTGCAAGTAGTTTCCATCTAGTAATGTGATCCTATTTTTTTTTGCATCTTCTCATGTAATCATGTTTAAATCTAGAACCACTTCTCTTAGCATTTACCTGAATACGCTAGTTGAACCTATCAACAGGTCCCAACCTTGCCTGCTTATTATTGCCTAGCCTCCATTTGTGCTACCCAAGTTAGCACGTTATCTTAAGTCAAAACCTTCTAGATACAACTAGCATCACATGCTTATAGTTTAAGAAACCTGTTAACTTGGGGGAAAAAAAAGAGGCCGATCCTATTTTACAGACTTATAGGGAATGTTGGCTGCAGTCAAGCAGAGTTCACATGCTCTTGTGCATTCTTCAGTTCTAAGTCTATGCAGTACAGTTAACCTTTTGATACCTGAATAATATTAGTTGCTTCTTGTAGAAGTCATTTAACTGATCACAATATTGCTTATTTTCTATGCATCCTTGCAGGTTGGAGGTTGACACCAATCTGATTGACAGGACTGTGAGGTCCTTGTACATTGTGGCAGTCACGTGTTTAGTAAGTTCACGTTATTTAATCGCAAACTAAAGCCACCTTTTATGCTTTTGCATGAATTGAAAGCCATCTGAATAAATCTATTTAAATTCACTGGTTGCACTTTCTTTTTATAGAAAAGCTGAGAACAGGTATGTATTGTCTACATGCTAAGCAACAAGGATGAAAACAACCTGCTTATATAATTTCATTGAGTCATATGTATACCTGCATTTGTCACCTGGAGATCTCATATGGATCTCTTATTTTGTCATTGTTGAATGTAGTAGGCTTGCTGATACTTTTCTTTTTGTGTTTCATTAGATTTTGCAAAATTCATTAAAATAAGTGTACATTGTTCACAAAATGCATTATAACTATGGTGAAGTAGAACATGAGCCGTTTGTCTGCTACTTCCATGCAGACTTCATACACTGCATATACATTCTAGACCTCTGAATTTGCTTTACATTCTGAAATTTACCATGTACTGTGCAGGTGCAATGTTGTGCTCGGTCGTCAAGCATACAAGCAAGATGACTGCCATGAAACTAACTTCTGCAGGGAATCAAACTTCTGCTCAAACCTGTGATGTCTTGTCTCTAGTGCTGGAATGGGCTGCTAGTGATGCTAGATGAAAAAAAATTGTATTACCTTTGATTTGATGTCATGTTGCATGTAATACTATTATTTTTGTGCTGGAATTTTTGTTTTGATAAATGGGCTGGAAAATAAGTTCTTTTGCTGGAATTGATTTGTGTTTTTTTGCTGTTTTGGATCTGTCAATAAATTTATATGGTCTGAAAAAGCTGCCCAAATTTAGGCCCATTTAAAGCTTGGCCTGCTACCAGTTTGCATAGGCTGATGTCATCATTACAAAGTGGCTGCCACCAGAAAGCGACAGCAACTGAAAAGGCCCACGTGGACTAATAAAATCATGACATGTGGACGAATAAGATCATGACACATGGATCGACCACCTGTTGCAACTGAAAAGACTCACGTGAACCAATAAAATCATGACACGTGGACCAATAAGATCACGACACGTGGATCAATAAGATCATGACTCGTCATAGCCTGTGTGCATGTTGGCCATGTCGGCGGCCAGTGGCACGATGCCATGTCGAGCGGCGTGGTAATGAGCCATGTCAGCAGCCAGCATGCATGGCGCCACGTGGCGGTCACTTCCATGACGAAATTAGTGACGATGTTCAGTAGTCATAGAAGACGAGCGGTTACATGACGAAAAACGCGTCCGTCACTGAAAAGGAGTAGTTCTGTGACGAAAATGGCTGATTCGTCACGGTGCGACAAATGTGACGCGCTTTCTATGACGATCTCCAAAACGTCATAAATTCGTCACAAAAGGTTTTCAATGACGAATTTAGCTTGTTCCGTGACGAAAGTGTTTTGTCATGGATGTGAACATTTCTACTAGTGCATTAGCGGCCACTACGGCGGGGAACTTGAGCTATAAATGATGATGTCAGTGTGGGAGCCTGAGCTCCAGGGGGTGTGGTGGCACAAGAGCCGAAAGTCTAAGTGGCCTTGGCTATAGGGGAACTCGAGGGTTGGGCAGTTGGGGAGCTCCATTGTAAAGATGCTCGAGGTATGGGCTCGTGTCTCGACAGGCGATTCGAGCACACATGGGAAGAAAACTACCACAACAATTGAGTAGGGGTCTCCCAAAGATCCATGGGAGAAAGGGAAGTCGAGGAAAATGTAGGTGGTTTGCTCTCGGCTCCTACTTTTTGAGTAGGGCCTAAGTAGGAGCCTGGCTAGAGTTGCTCTAAGCAAATATCTACAATGTGTCTTGTCTTCATACAACATAAAGATTACTGATTAAAGATAATGAAACCCAAGGGATAAACTAAGAAATTATTAGTCTGCTAAGGAAGTAAAAAATTTCAAATTATCTCCTCAAGTATATAAAAATTAAGCATGACCTCTAAAACTATTTTTGATACATATACCCCCTCAAGAATATGAATTGGTCCAATTTACCTTTTAACAATGTATGCCATTGCTGTTTCTTCATGCACAAGTGAAATTTTACATTGTAAATTTCCATCGAAATGGAGGACATAACATAACACATTTTTTTATAAATATTTTACATTTTCATCATTATTTGGTAAGCTAGGAAATCTAATAATAAATTAATCTATATGACAATTTTGTGTAGAAAAATAATAACAATTAAGAATATATTTTTAACATAAGATATAATGTCCACTAGCATCCTATAAAATTTTAAATTGAATCTTCGCTTTTGCATGAATAAACAAAATAGAGAAATCTTATTAAGGCGCAAATTGGTCTAGTTGACATAAATAGGGGTAAACTGAATACAAATGTAGTTTATATTTGAGACGAGCAATCTAGATTTTTTACAAAAAAAGACATGCAAATACAAGTTGAAGAACACTTGAACGTAGGTAGCTAGTATCTTTTTGGGTGCCAAGACCTTAGTATTCTGATAACATATATTTATTATGATCAATTTAAATATATCAAAAGACATAGATAGGGCTAGTCAAAAGTCAACAATTGCATAGTCAAGATGACTATTGCGAGTAGGTGAAGACGAGACGTACGATATCCCAAAAAGTATTGTTGTTGTATATATACTTCAACATACCTTGGGAAACTTTGAAACTTGAAGGAAAGACATCCCCAAAAGTTTTCTGATGTATTCCTTCCCCTTTCATGGCTTGATGAAATCGAGAGCAATCCATTGATGAATCAATTCATTTTCAGAAATATTATGGCCTTTTGGGAATAAGGCACAATAGGAAAAGCATATCCTTAGCTGTGGTGGCATCCTTTCATAACTTAACTTCAGTGACGGCAGCACACCACCATTGTCTTCATAAGATTCATTCCAGATATCACTGTTGTTTATTTCTGTCCATTCCATCAGATTTTTGGATTGTAGCATGTATCCAAGTGCTTGAGCCGCTAATGGCACACCTCCACATTTCTTTGCAATATCCAATCCTATCTGTTGTAGCCTTCCTTGGTTGTTTTGATCTTCAAACCTACTGTATCTCTTAATTATTTCCCAGCATGTTTCATTATTCAAAGGCTGCAGCATGTACGGTGTACAAGTAGAAACTTTCCCTGCAATATCTTCCCTTCGTGTGGTTACTATGACATCTATCATAGTGCCCTTCCTGCCCACCTGAAGCATACTTTTCAGCTTACCCAACTCAGTGTCATTTTCCTCCCATAAGTCATCTAAAACAATAAGAACCTTCTTGCCATGGAGAAGGTTATCTAGGCACTGATTTATGGCTTCCAGTGTATCCCTATTCTGCTGGCCTCCGTCTTTTGTTATTAGAGAAATTATAGAGCTTCCTATTTTCTTTAAACTCAAATCTCGGGACACATAAACCCATATACGATGGTCATACTTCTTGAATTGCGCATCATGGTAAACTTGTTGTGCCAAAGTACTCTTTCCTAGACCTCCAAGGCCATGGATAGCAATAATCACGGTCTCATCATTGTTGGTACCTGCGGATAAGAGGTTTATGATTTCCTGCTTTTCTCCCATCCTCCCTATTATTGGGTTTTCAGGCAAACGTGATGATGTCTCACGAGCATCATCATGTTGATCTGCAAGATTGCTAATGCCGCTCTGTGAGAAATTAAAATCCTGAAATTTCTTGTTGATTTTCCTCAGTTCTTCTCTCATACTCTTCATCCTGTTAGCCACAACAATCTTCTTGTGTGCAACTGGTAGACATGACAGCAATCCTGGCTTCTGCAAGATTTTTATTTATTTTTAGTTAAAAATCTACACAAAGCAAAGAGGCTTTAAATCATATAAACTTACATGGAAATTGAATCGCAAACTGAAGTAATACATGATTTGGCTAGATATTTCAAATTGAAGGGCCCTGTATATTGGCTCAGAAGACCTATATTAACCACTAGTATATCCTGAATTTTATCTATGTGCACTAACTCATAGAGTTACACACCCGCTCATATATTAACCACAGTATATCCTAAGCTTCCGTTTGGCACGACTGTGGTTGTGGGTGTGGTAACTCTGGCTGTGGCTGTGTTGATGGAGTGGATTATCTGGCGAAGCCAAAACCGTTTTGGAGAAAAGTTTGCCAAAACAGCTTCTCCTGGCTGCGGAAGGTGGATGAGAGAGTGAAATGTCCATAATGCCCTTCCCTTTTCTTTTTATTTCTTTATTTCATTTCTTTTTTCCCTCTTTTCTTTCTCCTTTTTCTTATGTTTTTTCTTCTTTCCTTCTTATTCTTTTCCCTTGCCTTTCCTTCCCACCTTATCCATTCACGCCTCCTCCACCTCCTAGGGCCGGGAGCTCCTGTGCCCCTGCCCCTGCCCCTGACCGGCCACGCCATGGAGCTCTTCCCTGGCCCCATCTTGCGCCCCTACCCTGCCGTCGCGGCTGGCTTCCATCGCGGCTGTCGCGACCCTCTACTCTGCCGACTGCCGTCCACCTCCGCTCCGTCCCGCAGTGCGTCGCTGACGCCGCGCCACCGCGGTCCAGCTCCCTCAACACCACCGTCAAGCTGCGTCCGCGCCTTGCCTCCTCCACCGCGCTCCGCCGGCCGCTCATCTCCACCGGATCAAACTCCTCCTCCCTTCCCTACCCTCTCCCTCTCACTTCCTCACCGGTCTCTCTCTCCGGCGTCCTCGTGGACCTCGGGGAATAACAGGGTCCTGCCCGTGGGTCCCCCGAGGGCTGGGTGGGGAATCTCAGGGAGGAGCCGCATGCGGAGCGGGGGGAGCTACGATTTTTGGCTCCGCCTGCGCGGCAAAATGCTCCAGTCAGTGGTTTTTCTGGAGGCCTCTCACCGGGAGCCGTTTTGGATGGGTGTTTGGCAGGGCTCTCCTTGCTTCGTACGCGGAGCGGAGCCGGTAGAAGCCGCGCCAAACGCACCCTAATAGATTGTCAACTTAATAATAAATTAATTAATTCTAGTTTCAAAGGAATCAATCGAAGATAGATGCAATTATGCAATCGAAGATAGATACTCACCTTTGCAGTTAATGGGTCGCTTGTGTCATGGTAGTCTTCGAGCAAGTCTGAGATCTCCAAAGCGGCGTGTTTCAGCCGCTTGAGCCACAGCTGCACCGACCTCTCCTTGGTCGACCGCCTCTCGGCGTCATGGAGCGCTGCTGAGATGGACTCCAGCAGTTCCTTCATGTCCTCCAGGTCGTCGCCGAAGTTCCACAATTCCACAACAAATTGGCCTGCCCTGCGATGGCGGAGGTGAGCTTATCTTTGGCGATGGCGACGACGGCGGAAGTGAGCGATCCAGCTAAGATGTCCGCCATGGTTGGAGAGCTCTGAGAACACGGTGCGCAGAGGAGCGCAACAACCAGTGGCTGTGAAGTACACTTGCTGGTGTCTGGTGAGAACAAGTTGCGTGGCAGGCGTCAACAATATTGGTCCAGCCTCCAGGATTGACCACGCACGGCGCTGAGAACGACTTTGGCAGGCTTACGTCAACATTTGATGGGTTGCCGGCTACGTGGCCGGACCAACGTCCAATGGTAGGCTCAGAGTTATCCGGATTACCAGCTGCCCAGCTGGTTACTCTCTCCTGTTGCCGCTTGGAAATTGGAATCATTGTCTAAACTTTCATTCAGTCCAATAATGGCGGCTGACTAGGTCCGATTGACTTGTTAGTACTAGCAATTAAGGGCTGAGGTTGATGCATATTTGATTGCCCGAGATATCTGTAGTACCTTGGAATCAATTATTGACTAAACTTTCATTCATGTGCTCTTGACCTCTTGTACTGCTGTACTTTTTTAAAAAAATTTAGGACAAGCTATTTTTTACATTTTTGCATTACTTTGTGTATGAGCCTATATATGGCACCCGAGTGTTCCGGAGCATTTGTGTACGTGGCTGAATGATTTGGCGTGTGTCTGTACGCTCCGTTCTTCTTGTGCATCTTCTGACGCTTTTTTTTTGCATGGATAGATCAGCATCAGAATGCTGTGTCTTCACAGCTCATCAGGAATGGTCCAGGGTGCTGAATCAAGCCTATAGGCCTGTTTGGGACAGCTCTGCTCTAGGTTTCAAAGCTCCGCTCCAACTTTGTCCCACCAAACATCTCCAACTCCTAAAACTCTGCTCCCTAAAAAATGTGGAGTTCAAGCCCAACTCCATGTTTTTCCTGGAGCACCTCAAGGGGTACTCTCAAAAACCACGGTATCAACTTCCTCACGGAGTTGTGGAAATATTACCCACCAATACCACTCGTTACTTCGTTTCTTTCTTTTTATCCTCCGTGCACCCCGCACCTTCTTACCCATCCGGCAGCCGCGCACCTCTGCCCCTGCTTGCTCCACGCTGTCGTGCCTCTCTTTCCTCTGAGCTCGCGCCGCCGGCCGCACCTCCGTCCTTCCCCGCGTAGCTTATTCCTCTGTCGGCTGCGGCGCGACGGCCTTCCAGACTCCCAGCACAGTGGCAGCGGCGCAGCCTCCCGGGCTCCCAGCCCGGCGTCGGCAGGGGCAACCTCCAGGGCCGGACTGATGAGAGGATGACGGCCGGAGGAGCTCCAAGGCCGATTGGAACGGGCGGGATGAGCTCCCTCACCGGTGGCCGTCCCCGCGGCGGTGGTGTTGACTTCTGCACCGGGGCTGCACCCTCGTCCACTTCGAGTCCGTCTCCGCCCTCGGTCCAGGTCCTTGACCACGCGACACCCTCGTCCACTTCGAGTTTGCGCTCCAGGTCCTTGACGGCGCAGTGGTGGCGAACGGGACGGACGTGTGCACCGACGCCAGCAGGGGACGGCCGGACGAGCTCTCGCACGCGCTCACAGACACCAGGGTCGAGCTTCCTCGTGCCGCGGTTGGCCGCAGACGCCGGTGCCGCGCCGGAGGCCACGAACTGGCCGCAGTTAGCCGCTTCACGTCCGGGGCTAAGGGCCGATCGCGGATGCTCGCGCAACTAGCTCGGAAGTTGCGTCCACAGGCGCTCGCGCTCACGGACGACAACGAGCTCCAGGTCCTCAACACCACCACTGCTCTGGTCCTCTGACACCTTGCGCACCTCTCCGGGGGGGGATACTCCGGCATCTTCCAAGTGAATAGCGACATGGTGAAGAGAGAAAAGGGGAAAATAGAATGGACTAACATGTGGGACCATCATTCAGTGGTATACTAGACCTTTCTCAAAGAAATCTTGTGTTCTGGGAGTTGGAGCTAAGTTGTGTGCCAAACAAAATGTTTGCTCCAGGAACTCCGTAGTAGAGCTACTCCTGGTGGAGCAGTGCTGAAAAAAGTGGAGTAGAGCAGTACCAAACACACCCTATATCTAAAAAAAGTGGAGTAGAGCAGTCCCAAACACACCCTATATCTAAAAAAAGTGGAGTAGAGCAGTCCCAAACACACCCTATATCTATATCTATATCTAATATTAAAGGGCTGTAGTTTCTTTCAATCCAGCGTTACAATTTTGCAAAAAAGAAACCTTGGTTATTGCCCACAGACGGATGGCCTCCGCATCGCGGGCAGCCACGAGCTCCTGCGGGCCGCGGGGTTGAGATTCGTCGAGGCTGGCCATGGCTGTGTACAGAGAAGCCGGCGCATAGTAGGAAGAGAAGGTCCACGGGGAAAAGGGGAGTTGCCTTACAGCAGGGACCTCGAATCGAGGAAGGAGGAGGTGGTGGCCGGGCTAGTGAGGAGGACGCCGTCGAGATCCAAGCGGGCAAATGGAGTTCCGCTGATTGCTCCAGGGGTGGCGGAGCGACCTGGTGACGGCGACGTGGCAAGGCCGGTGGAGCCACCTGGCGACGACGATGCAACCTGAATACCAGATCATCTACTCTGTATGTTACCAGAAATGATCTGTAGTTGGAGCATCTGTTTTCTCTGTTTTTTCCTTTCTACTTCAATTCAGTCTGATTTTGTGCCAACTGTAACACTTTATTAGTTTACTTAGCTGTAAGTTTGCCAGTTGTGACCCTCTGCGTGGCACATGAATCTTTGGACCAACAATACATTCTCAGTTGTAGGACAAGATGACTTCTTGCTAGGCTGAAACAATTTGACAATCATCGCTCTGATTACAATTTGTCAATTTGACACAATGAACCGAGTTATAATGACATTTTGGCAGCTGAAGAGCTAAAAGGTGATCAGAAGACACGAAACTATCGACACCATGTTGGGGGGTCCGAAAATCGGAAGGAGTCCCCGAACATGATAGTCACGAAAGAAGGTGCGCAATTCACGAAAGACGGGGAGACAAAGAATTTCCGAAAGCCTGTACTCGCCTCAAAAGGTTGTGAACCCCTTTACACGTGCCCTCGCGCCCCCTTTTATAGGGAGACGAATGGACTTTTACATTCCGAGATTACCCTCGAATCTAGAGAATATTCCTAGTGTGAACATTTACATGAATGTCTTTTACATCCCGTGATTTGCGGGGCTGATTTCACACATTTATAAGTCTGCCACTAGTTCACATTCCAAACCCGGACTTTTGAAATGACGTCTTTGACTTGGCTTCTTCCAAAACCCCGAAGCTCTTATTCATGAAAACCACCGCTCTCTGTGATTCCCGAATCAAGACTTCACCAGATTCCCGAACTTCGCAGGTTCCTGAATCCCCGAAGCTCTTATTCATGAAAACCACCGCTGCTGCTGGTGTTTCGTCCACCATGGGAGAGGTTCGCGAATCTGAGAACATTCAACCTCAAGAGGATAACCCAGTTCTTGATGTTGTCCCCGATTCTGAAAATCGTGAGGACGGGGAGATCAGATCCGAGAGTACATCTGGTGTTGAAGAAGATCTCGCAGATGTTGATGCTGACCCAAATGATCTTATTGCAGCAAAGAGCTCTAAGTCATATCTTCCATCCTTCGTCTTCGGCGAATCTAAAGTTACTGCAAATCTAATCAGAGAGTATGAGGCAGCTGGGTTTTTTCCTGCTGGTGATGGTCGCGCTCCTCTTGATGAGCAAACCCCTACTCCTGAAGCCAATGAAGTTGTCGTGTTTCGCGACTTCTTTACTTGCGGACTGAGGTTCCCTTGTGATCCCATTCTTCCTGCAATTCTGGACAAGTTTTCCGTGAAAATTCATCAATTATCACCGAACTCATTTCTGGAGCTGTCCAAATTCTTTTGGATCATGAAGACTTTCAGATGTAACTTTGGCGCTGACGTGTTTGCGCGATTGTTTGAACTAGTCATCGAGAAAGACATCATCAAACTCGACGATGGCCAGTATTACGAAGCGCACTACACATGTTGTACCTTCAACACGTGAGGCGAAATGCGGAAAGGCCGACGCAATTCATATCGCGCCTCTGCCAAGACCAATTTCTCTGAAGATTGGAGCTCTTTTTGGTTTTATGTGAGGGTTGACATGTCTAAGATCCCTGGCTACACTAGACCAGCCTATCCTCTCTATTCGCCCATTGAAGCAGTGACCGCTACTTGCACCACTCCTTACAATCATCGGGCAGTTGGATTCAGGAATTGCAGAGTGCATTCCACTTGGGCATGATTCTTGGTACGTGATGTTATTGAAGAGTTCGTTGCTGCAGACTTGGCCGATTTCTTATTGGTGGGCTCCTACTGAAATCGTAAGTTTCAACGTGAACTGGGCGACACAAGAAGTGCCCTTCCCCCGATTCGGCCTTTAGCTGAAGGAAGGCCAGAGTGCCGAGGAATTCATGAATGAAATAGAGAAGAAAGTGAATGCCATGATTGGCGAGTCCACAATGAACGAGTATAAGGCGTACAAGAACTTGGTGAAACACAAAAGAAGAATCAATCGAGTGTTCTCAGAAGTTTGCGGCGAAAACTCCTTTCGCTCTCGTCGCCCGGGCATCGAGAAGAAGGCTCCCGCCGTTGCTGTGGCCAGTTCCTCAGCCGCACCTCTCAAAGCCCCCAGAGGGAAATCTTCGAAGAAAAAAAAGGGAAGCACAGATCAGACTTCTTCTTCTGCTGTTCATCCAGAGAAGACGAAATCTCTTGAATCAAGCAAGCGGAAGCGTAAATCGTCTGAAGTTGTTTCAGACGTCGAACTTCAGGCGGCTTCCAGCCTCGCTCAACTGAGCCGAAAGAAGATTAAAAAGCTGTAAAGAAGGTTGCTGTTGCCGAAGTTCGGCGTGTTCCTTCTGCTTTTGACGATGACATGATCGTCGAACCTAGCCGTAAAGGTTTTTTCTCTTGCCTATGGCCTGACTTGAGATTCGATGTTCGTAGACATTGCACTCCAGGTTCTGAAAATGAATTCGTGGATGTTGAAACTTTTTCAGATGATGTTGCTGGAGTTCAGAAGGAGGTTACGGCGCCTGTCGCTGCTGCTGTTGTTGAAGTTGCTGACCCTCAGCCTTCTGGTCCCCAAGAAGAGGCTTCTCCCGAATTCATCAAGGAGTTGGAGATGACTGTTCATAGGGGTGAAAATCCTGTGCAAAATGTTCCTTTGGTCGAAATACGCGAAGATCTTCCTGAAGGCCAGGACCCTTCTCCCTCGATTGTTGCCTTCAACAAAAGTTTTGGTGCGTCATACCAGGGGGAATTGCTAAGTGTTGGTTACGAAATGGCTGCTGCGGGAGATGGTGCATCTAAGCTTTTAACATTATGGAACTCGTCTGAATTCGTGGATGAAACAGAGAGGAGCTTGCAGCGCGCCCACCGCCAAAGAAGATCGCTCGTGATTGGGAAAACAACCCTCTACCTCCTTGAAGAAAACCTCCACGAGTTCAGGGCGTGCTAGACACGTTGCTATGGAGACCCTTAGCAAAAAAGGTTTGTGAACTATTTCTTCTACTTAGGTCCAGTCTTAGGTTTTTGTTGCAACTTCTGACTTTCCATGATTCTTCAATGTTATTTATTGTTGAAATTTTTCCAGATTTCGAAGCACTTCTTCGGACATACCCGGCCTCTAAGATTGAAAACTATCAGAAGGCTTATGCCTTGAAAGCTTCGCTTCTCGGAAAAGTCACTTCGGAACGTTTGGTGGAGCAAGAAGAAACTCTTAAGAAGATGTCCAGAGAATCCAAGAAATTGAAGCGCGAATTCAACTTAGCTCAGGCTGCAAATGTGGACCTAGAGAAGAAAGTTGCTGAACTCGCCGAAGCCTTGAAAAATTGTCAGGACGAGAAAAGGGTCACTGAGGATGAAAAGAAAGCTGCGCAAGATGCCCTTGAAATTTCTAAGAAAGATTTGGAGAAGCTCCAGAATACTCATGAAGAAGATTTGAAGTTGATTGAAAATCTTCGTAAAGATCACGACAAATCTTCGAAAACTGCCGAAGATCTTCGTGCTAAGAATGTTGATCTTGCGAAGACTTTGAGCAGCAAAGAACAAAAGATTCAAGATCTTGAGAAGGCTTTGGCTGATCGAGATGAAGCTTCTGGGAAAGAGGTCGCAGAAATCAAAAATAAAATGGAGCTTCTGTTCGAGGAGTACAGGAATGCCTTGAGAGAATTTGGTGTTTGCCCTGCTCCGCTTCCTGTTAGTACAGATATTTCCGATTTCTTTGGCTGGATTGATACAAAATTCAAGGCGCTTCCTGGGGTCATATCTGGTGCCAGTGATTTCGCTGCTTTCTCGGTGGAAAGTATCTTGAAACTTCTTCACGATTTCGACTGCGCTGACCTTGCGAAGTTTCGTGAGAAACTTACACATTTTCCCGATGCTTCAAGTACCTCAATAATTCGCGCCAATGAAGATGTCTTGGCCATCAAGATTAAGTACGCAAAGGAATTCTGGTTTGCTAGTGGCAAGGAGGTTGCGAAGACGTTCGCTCGCGCTAAACTGGACCAGGTTAGCTTCTTGAAAACATCGCTGATTTTTCGAAAGTTCGCGAATTTTCCTTCTTTGGTTTTCTTAAGTCTTTACGTTTGTTCTTCTTTAGTTGATTCAAGAGGAGATGCGTGGGAAAGGTGTCGAGGTTCTGGAATCTTCCTCCGAAGCTGAGGATGACAAGGACGCCGATGATGGAGAAGAAAATTCTGGTGACGACAATGATGATGGCAGCAGCAGTGGTGATGACGGGGATGATGATGGGGCGGAAGCTAGTTCTGAACATGATGACTCTTCCCCGAAGGTTGACATTACCGGCTGACATACTCGAACTTCTTTTGTGATGTCATTATAAAAAAATTGTAAATTCATGGGTTGTGATCCCCTCTCTGAACGATTGTGCTGTAAATTTTAACCTGCGCAGGTCCTGCAAGGTGGGCCTGCGTAGGATGTGATACCTTTGCGAATTCATCGCGGAAACCAGGTGGTTAGTGGCGAAGCTTGGCGCCTGTTCAAAGAAACTCATCCTGAGCGAGACTTTTCTGATTTTTGGCTTGAAGTTTCTCTGAATTTCTCGATAAATAGCTTTGATCTGTCTTCATTTTTTCTTCTTCGTGATGATTTCACTCCTGCTACTGTGGCTTCAAGTTCTCGGAGCTTTGTGAAGACGGAGCCCCTTAGCCCTAAGATTGGCGAATACGATTTTTCTTATGCTAGTGATATTGTTGAAAATAATGGCCGCGACCCCGGACACATTGTCGAACTTTCATTCTGATTTCGATTGTAATATGTAATGAACTTGTATACGAAATTTTGTGTGTAATTAAGGCAATAAAGACGTTTTTCTTGAGGAAAAAACGTCACCCTCCCCCACCTTGCCGTTTTGCACGCAAAATTTTGTGGTTGTCTGATGATTGGAAACTCTTCGCTATTGTCTCTTTTTTGCGAACCTGCTGCGAATTGCTTCGCGAATCCTGAGATCACGACGATTCTAGTGGAAGTCGACAAAATTTGTTTTACGAATTTTGTAGACTTTACTCGCTTGGCACACCTGCCCCAGTTGATATCGCAACCTTCAGTTTCTTCAACCATCTTATCTTATGAACATTAGCTTTCGTGGGGGAATCAAGTCCCTTGGCCTCTTGAGGGAAAATTTCTCTGATGGTTTTGGAATAAATCATTGTAAAATGCGATTCGAGATTTTTATTTCGGACCTTTTCATGCATCAAAATTCTTAACAAAAACATATATAGTTCGTTAGTCACAATCCTCAATTATTTCCGAACTTTTGGTAAGGCATCCCTTCATGATGGGAACTAGGCCACAACTTGTTGTTGTCTTAGGCCTCTTGATGGGAATCCCTTTAACGGTGGGATTTAGGCCGCAACTTGTTGTTGTCTCCGGCCTTTCGGTGGGAATCCCTTTGACGGTGGGATTTAGGCCACAACTTGTTGTTGTCTCAGGCCTTTCGGTGGGAATCCCTTTAACGGTGGGATTTAGGCCACAACTTGTTGTTGTCTCAGGCCTTTCGGTGGGAATCCCTTTAACGGTGGGATTTAGGCTTTCACGGAGCCATCGGCTATCATGGAGCCCCTTCACAATTTTTCCTTTCTCATAATGGAATTTCTGCTATCACTGAGCCTTTCACGAATTTTTCTTTCACACGATGGAATTTTGGCTATCACGGAGCCTTTCACGAATTTTTCTTTCACACGATGGAATTTTGGCTATCACGGAGCCTTTCACTAACTTTTCTTTCACGCGATGGAATTTCGGCTATCACGGAGCCTTTCACGAACTTTTCTTTCACACGATGGAATTTCGGCTATCACGGAGCCTTTCACAAACTTTTCTTTCACACGATGGAATTTCGGCTATCACGGAGCCTTTCACAAACTTTTCTTTCACACGATGGAATTTCGGCTATCACGGAGCCTTTCACAAATTTTTCTCATGGTGGAACTCACAAGGCACATGATTTGGGGGAAGACTCTTTTCATATATATTACAAAGAGTATTTACATAGGATCCGCCTCGTTAAAAACCTTGCCTCTTGATTTAGAGCCCCCTTTGCAAGGAAAAGAGTACGGTCCTCCTTATTCTAAAGTAATTGCGAAAAAAGTAAATGTTTTTGTTCCCGAAACCACTTATAGACTCGTGGTTCGGGTTTTTTGAATTTTTACAGAATGTAAACTTACGAAGGAAAATGCTGAAAAATAAATCTATTTAACTTTGGGATTCTCAAGGGTAGTACCTCTTCAAGCTATCGGCATTCCACGAATATGGTAGTTCTTCACCAGTTTGACTTAACAGACCAAAAGCCCCTGGCATGCTTGTTTCCTTGGCTATGAACAGCCCTTCCCATGGTTCTTGGAGTTTTCCAGGGTTCTCCCAATTTTTCTTTCTTTTTAGAACTAAATCACCGGTCTTGATGTCTTTTCTGACCACTTTTCTATCCTTCCATGTCTTCGTTTCTTTCTGATACTTCTCGATATTTTCAGCAGCTTCGAGAATCGTTAATTCGATCATATCTTTCTCTACTTTTTGGTCGACTTCTTCGATTTCTTTTGCCTTTAGCACTCTCATGCTTTCATTCTTGATTTCTTCTGGTGTCATTGCTTCGGTGCCAAAGAGTAAGCGAAAAGGTGTGAAACCCGTCACTCGATACTGTTGTGTTATGAGACCAGATTACTTTCGGCAGTTCATCAGTCCACTTGCCCTTTTTCTGGTCGAACAAGCACTTTTTGATTCCTGAGAATATGAGCCCATTTGCTCTTTCAACAGCCCCATTAGACTGCGAATGATATACTGACGAAAACTTCGCGTGAGTGCCCAAAGTTTTGCAGTATTCTTTGAAGGAATAACAGTCGAATTGCTTCCCATTATCCACGGTCAGTTCTCTTGGAACCCCAAATCTGCAGACTATGTTTTGCCAGAAGAATTTCTGAATTGTTGGTGCCGTGATATTCGCCAATGCTTTCGCTTCCACCCATTTGGTGAAGAATTTGCGAATTTCCTTGAGTTGTTGGCAGTGGTCCAACTAGGTCCATTCCCCACCTTTGCAAAGGCCATGACGGTGGAATTAGATGAACCGCATGGATGGTAAGTTTTCTGATTGTTTTTGACATGCTTCACATTCCCGAACTAGTATCTTCGCATCAATGTTTATGGTAGGCCAGTAGAATCCCTGCTTTGTTGCTTTGCCTGCTAGAGCCCTTGTGCCTATGTGTGCACCGCAGAATCCACTGTGAATTTCCTTGAGAAGATCGACACCTTTTTCGGAGGTGATGCATCTTAGCCACGGTTCGGTAACTCCTGACTTGTATAGCTCTCCATTGACTACTGCATAGCCCCTTGCCCTTTGCTTCAATCTTTTTTCCTCCAATTCATCTTGCGGTTCATAGTGACCCCTCAAGTATGCCATGATTTCGGCTCTCCAATCGGGAGTCTCCACAACACTCACGATTTTCGGCTTTGTTTCCTTGATGGACGGTTCTTGATGATTTCGAAGGACACGTCGGGAGGCATTGCTTGATTTCGCCTTGCTTTGGCTAGCTTGTCTGCTTCATTATTGTCGTCTCTTGGTATGTGTTGCGCTGAATAACCTTTGAAATGCCTTTCCAGTTCCCTGACCTTCTCAAGATACTCCATCAAAACAGGATTTCTTGCTTCGCTCTCTTTTTCGATATGTTCTGAATAACTTTGGAGTCTCGTTGATGATGAAGGTTTGCTGACCAGAGCTTTCATCTTCCTTAATGCAAGTAGAGCTTCATACTCGGTTGTTTTGTTGTGGAATGCTCATCATCGCGAATATGAGCCGAGCATATCTTATCACGACTCTGTTGGGGATGTTACAACTGCTGAAATTCCAACCCCCTTATGACACCAAGCTCCATCGCACTGCACTACCCAAGGTGCGAGCATTTCTTCGCTGGGATTGTGAGTTGGTGAAGTCCAGTCTACGACAAAATCTGCCAAGACTTGCGATTTTATTGCGCTTCTTCTCTCAAAATCTACAGTGTATTCTGATAGTTCAGCACCCCACTTGATGATTCGGTGGATGCTTCTTGTTCGAACAAGTCATTCAGTGGTTGATTTGTGATAACTCTTATCCTGTGACCCTCAAAGTAGTGCCTTAGTTTTCTCGCAGCCATTATGACTGCATATGCTATCTTTTCCAACTCAGAATAAAAGAGTTTTGACCACGAGAGAGCTTCCGGCGAGTATCCGATTTGTTTGAGCTTTCCTTCTTCTTCTTTCTCTTGTACTAGCATGGCACTTACAGCCGAATTTGAAGCAGACAAATATAACAGAAGTGGTGATTTTGGCTCGGGAGGGCACATCTTAGTCATATTCGACAAGTAGTCTTTGAGTTCTTGAAAAGCTTGTTTCTGAGCTTCGAACCATTGAAAGTTCTTGGAACTTCTGAGAACTTGGAAAAAGGCAAGCTTTTTTCTGCAGCCCTAGGAATGAACCTGTTGAGAGCAGCAACTCTTCCTGTTAACTTTTGCACATCCTTTACTGAAACTGGATCTTGCATTTCAATCAGCGCTTTGATTTTGTCAGGGTTTGCCTCTATGCCCTTTGTTGAAACGAGGCATCCAAGAACTTTTCCCTTATGAATGCCGAAGACACATTTCTCAGGATTCAATCTGAGGTTCGCTGCTCTGAGATTCGAAGTTTCGCGGATCGCCAATGTGATCTCTTCTTTGGATGCTTTTGACTACTATGTCATCAACATATGCTAAATTGTTCCTCCGAAGTTGAGGGTGAAGAACTATTGCTATCATTCTTGAAAATGTACACCCTGCATTCTTCAGCCCTTCTGGCATTCTTACGAAACAAAATGTTCTAAAAGGAGTGATGAAAATTGTTTTCTCTTCGTCTTCTCTTCGCACTCTTATTTGGTGATATCCTGAGAACATATACAGGAGTGAGAGCATTTCACTGTTGGCCGCATCATCCACGATTTTGTCTACCCTCTCCAAGGGAAAATCGTCCTTCTTGCATGCCTTATTCAGATCTGTGAAGTCTACACACATTCTCCACTTTTCCGTTTTCTTCTTTACTGGTACAGTGTTGGCCAGCCAGACTGGATACAAGACTTCTCTGATCACTTTCGCATCTTGAAGCCTTTGTACTTCAGCTTCTACTGCCTTCACTTTTTCTTCGGACATTTTTCTGAGTTTTGCTTTTTCGGTGTTATTTTTTCATCTGTTTCCAGAGTGTGTTCGATGATGTCTCTGTCAACACCTTGCAGGTCTTTGGCTGACCAGGCGAAGACGTCTTTGTTCTTGTTCAAAAATTGTATGAGCTCGTTTTCTTCTTCGGGGCTAAGATGAGCCCCTATCGTGACTACTCTATCAATCATGTCATTCAGGTATACTTTCTTGGTTTCACCATCAGCAGCTATCTCAATTTTCTCTTTGTCTCGCTTAGCTTCGATGTAAGGTTCTCTCTTTTCTTGGGAATTCAGTGATATCGTTGGTGCCTCGTATGACCCTTTTCTATGTTTCGAGCCTCTTGCTGATCGCCGAATACGGTGATAACTCCTTTGGGCACTGGTATCTTCATGCACAAGAACTATTGTCTTATGACTGCGTCGAATTTGTTCATGAATCCTCTGCCGAAAATCGCGAGATATGGGTGATATATATCAACCACATCGAAAGTGAGAGTTTCCGTTCTGGCGTTGTCAAGATCTCCGAAAGATACTGGAAGAGATACTTTTCCAACTGGCTTGATTGGCTTTCCTCCGAAACCCTGCAATGGGTATTCTGGTGGATGCAACATGTGCTGAGTCAAGTTCATCTTCTCGAAAGTTTTCAAGAATAAGATATTTGCCGAACTTCCATTATCTACTAGAATTTTTCCAATGACCCATCCAGCTATGTTCACCTCGATGACCATGGCATCATTGTGGTTCATGGACTTCAACCTAAAATCTTCTTCTGTGAATGTTATCGGCACCTTGGCCCATTCTGGTCATGCAGCTGGACCATCGTTGATGATTGTGTTCACGGATCTAAAATACTTGTTTCTCTGCCTTTTGGTTTCGAACTCCATAGCTGATCCTCCTGTGATGGGCATAATTGTTCCGAAAGAAGGCAAAGCTTTCAGGTTCTGAGTTCTTGAACTCGATTCTGGTCTTGACGAATTGTCAGGTGGTGGTGGCAATATTTCTTGGATTGGCTGCGGCTGTTGAATTGATTGAATTGCTTGCGATTGAGGATAAAACTGCTGAGAAGGCTGCCAAGATGGCTGTGGTTGCTGGAATTGCTGCATTGTGACTGGATTTGGTTGAGAATTCACGAATTGTGGTTGCCAGAAGCTTGGGCGGAGTTGATTTGGCATTGTGGAGGCAATACTCATCATGGCTTTCTCTTGCTGAATTCTAGCAATGTTCTTCTTGGTTTCTGGGCACCCTTCGGTGCTATGACCTCTTCCGTGATATTGGCAGTAGAAGTATGGATCTCTTGGGTTATGGTTTGTGAGTTTCGGGGGTCCTCTTCCCCTTCCCCTTCCCCTGGGTGCAAAGCCTCCTCTTGTGCTTGGTCTATTGTTCTGATTGGACTGGGGATTTTCCACATTATTGATATTTTGTGGATTTTGGAATTGAGGTCTCCACGTCATTTCTCTGTTGCCTTGTCTTGCTTCATTTCGTTCGGCAACTCTTCTGCGGTGATCTTCGTCAGACATGATGTATTCTTCAAGTTCATGAAAAAGTTCATCAATTGTTTTGGGTTTCTTTTCGTGTCGATGCGGTCGTTGGTCCTGGAGTCAGACCCTTGATCAGTGCTTGAATTGTTGTTTTATCATCCGCTTCGGGAATCTGGGATCTCTGCTGCATGAATCTTCTTAGGAAGTTCCGTAGTGGCTCTCATCTTTCACGCTTGCGGGCCATGCAGATCTCGATGACTATGTTGTTTCATGAAATATCTGGAATGCTTGCATGAATTTTGTCTTGAGATCGACCCAACTGCAGACTGAGTGTGGTTGTAGCAGAGAGCACCAGTTCAGAACTGGACCTTCACAGGCAATGATGAAGGATTTGGCCAGCGCGACATCATCTCCTCCAGCTGAATTCACGGCTGATTCGTACCTCATGAGGAACTGTCTAGAGTTTCCGAAGCCGTTGTATTTCGGGAGAGATACCGGTTTGAACTTTGGTGGCCATGGTGCAGTTTGCAACCCTATGGAGAGTGGTGATTCAGGATCCACGAATTGTGAGATTCCATTACCCGCGAAGAAATTTTCTTTCGGGGTTCTTCTGTTTTGACCAGAATTATGGTGTGGTGTGTCTTGCCACAATGAGCTGTTTTCTTGCTCTTTCATTTCTTCAATTTCTCTTTGTATTCTTTCAATTTGTTCTTTTGCTTGATTCAGTTTTTCTAGCTTTTCCGAAGCTTTCCTTTTTGCTTGTAGCTAGTTTGCGAATCTTTCTTTCTCTTTCTGGAGTTGCTGTATCTTTTGCTGTACTATCTCTAGTTCTTTGTCGACAGCCTGATCATCATCTTCATGAACATCTTCTTCTGTGAATGGTTCTAGAGCATGTGCTGTCTTCTCAGCTCTTGCTTTTTGGAGAGCCTCAAGTTTCGCCCTTCGTTCTTGGTCTGTGGTGTGTGAAGGTTCTGGAGTGAGAGAGATTCCGTTGTCTTCGTCATGATGGTGCTCTTCTTGGTCGGTTTCTGTAACACCCCGCCCACCAAAGCCGCACCGCCCAGCCCTTCCGTAGGGGCGAGCACGCATACACATAGCACCCTGCTTACACTTTCGTCCTCGCTTCATGTAAAAGGGTTAACCCGAGGGTGGTATGGCTGGTGGACAAAGGCTTATAAGTTGGCTCCACCCTTGCTCAACTAGCAATGTGGCACTAAACACGCGCACCAGCGCTCATGGGCCATCCAAATTGGGCCGGGTGTGACATTCACCCCCCCTCAAAGAACCCGACGTCCTCGTCGGTCCAACTCACCCGTCCAGTGCCGACCCATACACCATGTCGTGTGCCCCATCCCAGGCCCACACGCACATGCATATGTCCGCACACTGACCCGAGCAAATGTCCGTGAACCTTCCCTCTTAGCGCACGATCAGACGTCCGGTCGACCCATATGCCATGTCGTGTGTCCCATCTCGTGCCCACACGCCATGCGCCTGTGGTCCGCATCGACTGACGCGCAACCCGCAAGGGTCGGCTCGATACCATTTGTAACACCACCAAAAGCCGCACCGCCCCCCTTCCGTGAGGGGCGAGCACACGACACATAGCACCGCCACACTTTCGCCCCTCGCTTCATGTAAAAGGGTTAACCCGAGGGTGGTATGGCTGGTGGACAAAGGCTTATAAGTTGGCTCCACCCTTGCTCAACTAGCAATGTGGCACTAAACATGCGCACCAGCGCTCATGGGCCATCCAAATTGGGCCGGGTGTGACAGTTTCAGTGGGAACGTTCTTCTTGGACTTCTTCTGTGGTGGCATCATGAGCTGTTTTTTGGCTGAAACCACGGTGGGCGCCAATGTTGGGGGATCCGAAAATCGGAAGGAGTCCCCGAACACGATAGTCACGAAAGAAGGTGCGCAATTCACGAAAGACGGGGAGACAAAGAATTTCTGAAAGCCTGTACTCGCCTCAAAAGGTTGTGAACCCCTTTACACGTGCCCTCGCGCCCCCTTTTATAGGGAGACGAAGGGACTTTTACATTCCGAGATTACCCTCGAATCTAGAGAATATTCCTAGTGTGAACATGTACATGAATGTCTTTTACATCCCGTGATTTGCGGGGCTGATTTCACACATTTACAAGTCTGCCACTAGTTCACATTCCAAACTCGGACTTTTGAAATGACGTCTTTGACTTGGCTTCTTCCAAAACCCCGAAGCTCTTATTCATGAAAACCACCGCTCTCCGTGATTCCCGAACATCGCAGGTTCCTGAATCCCAGAACTTTGCCAGTTTCCGACCACCGAAATGAAGCAATAGATTCGAACAGAGCCAAATTCGGCTATTACTTTCGCACATTATCAGAAGGTTAGCATGATGTATGATGTTCATCAGGATTTCTTCATGAATGTTGCCTTCTCGCGAAACAGAACACTCTTCTCCGAAGATGACGTACGAATTTATCCACGAATTTGGCAGATCCGACGTTTCGAGGGGGTAAGGTTTTTGCCCAATTACCCAACACTAGCCCCTCGTGGAAGAGGGTTGACTCCGACGATCCGATTCCACGAATAGATCTCGAATTCTGGTAAAAAACGTCACCCTCGGAACGTCGGAGTGGACACGCGTCCCCCGGATAATTTGCAACGGTCGTATCGAGGTGTTTCTTGAAACTGCCCCCCGCCCCTTACCCCTATAAATAGAGCGCTTGCGTTGTAAAAATTTTTCACCGTTTCGACGCCTTCTTCGAAAGTTAGCAAGCATTTTCGCGGAAAAGCTCTTTGTGACAAGAAGTCTGAGATTCGAGGCTTCCTCGTTTTTCAAAGGTATTGTTTTCTTTGCTTTTTTGTTTTGTTCTTTCGATTTCGAACATCCCTTTTCGTCCATTTTGTTTCGTAAGAATCATCTTAGGATTTGCCTTCGTATTATTCTTAACTAGGTGGCTCGTGTCAAAAGCACAGCTAGACCCATGACTTCCGAAGAATTGGCTGCTGCTGGTGTTTCGTCCACCATGGGAGAGGTTCACGAATCTCAGAACATTCAACCTCAAGAGGATAACCCAGTTCTTGACGTTGTCCCCGATTTTGAAAATCGTGAGGACGGGGAGATCAGATCCGAGAGTACATCTGGTGTTGAAGAAGATCTCGCAGATGTTGATGCTAACCCAAAGGATCTTATTGCAGCAAAGAGCTCTAAGTCATATCCTCCATCCTTCGTCTTCGGCGAATCTAAAGTTACTGCAAATCTAATCAGAGAGTATGAGGCAGCTGGGTTTTTTCCTGCTGGTGATGGTCGCGCTCCTCTTGATGAGCAAACCCCTACTCCTGAAGCCAATGAAGTTGTCATGTTTCGCGACTTCTTAACTTGCGGACTGAGGTTCCCTTGTGATCCCATTATTCCTACAATTCTGGACAAGTTTTCCGTGAAAATTCATCAATTATCACCGAACTCATTTCTGGAGCTGTCCAAATTCTTTTGGATCATGAAGACTTTCAGATGTAACTTTGGCGCTGACGTGTTTGCGCAATTGTTTGAACTAGTCATCGAGAAAGACATCATCAAACTCGACGATGGCCAGTATTACGAAGCGCACTACACATGTTGTACCTTCAACACGCGTAGGCAGAATTCGCGGAAAGGCCTGACGCGAATTCAGATCGCGCCCTGCTGCAAGGCCAATTTCTCCGAAGATTGGAGCTCTTTTTGGTTTTATGCGAGGGTTGACATGTCTAAGATCCCTGGCTACACTGGACCTGCCTATCCTCTGTATTCGCCCATTGAAGCAGTGATCGCTACTTGCATCGCTCCTTACAATCATCGGGCAGTTGGATTCAGGAATTGCGAGAGTGCATTCCACTTGGCCAGCACGATTCTTGGTGGCCGTGATGTTATTGAAGAGTTCGTTGCTGCAGAGACTTGGCCGATTTCTTATGGGTGGGCTCCTACTGAAATCGTAAGTTTCAACGTGAACTGGGCGACACAAGAAGTGCCCTTCCCCCGATTCGGCCTTCAGCTGAAGGAAGGCCAGAGTGCCAAGATATTCATGAATGAAATAGAGAAGAAAGTGAATGCCATGATTGGCAAGTCCACAATGAACGAGTATAAGGCGTACAAGAACTTGGTGAAACACAAAAGAAGAATCAATCGAGTGTTCTCAGAAGTTTGCGGCGAAAACTCCTTTCGCTCTCGTCGCCCGGGCATCGAGAAGAAGGCTCGTTCTTTGTGGCGATTGCTCACCGCACCTCTCAAAGCCCCCAGAGGGAAATCTTCGAAGAAAGGAAAGGGAAGCACAGACCATACTTCTTCTTCTGCTGTTCATCCAGAGAAGACGAAATCTCTTGAATCAAGCAAGCGGAAGCGTAAATCGTCTGAAGTTGTTTCAGACATCGAACTTCAGGCGACTTCTAGCGTCGCTCAACTGAGCCGAAAGAAGATTAAAAAGGCTGTAAAGAAGGTTGCTATTGCCGAAGTTCGGCGTGTTCCTTCTGCTTTTGACGATGACATGATCGTCGAACCCAGCCGTAAAGGTTTTTTCTCTTGCCTATGGCCTGACTTGAGATTCGATGTTCGTAGACATTGCACTCCAGGTTCTGAAAATGAATTCGTGGATGTTGAAACTTTTTCAGATGATGTTGCTGGAGTTCAGAAGGAGGTTACTCGCTGCCATCGCTGCTGTTGTTGAAGTTGACCCTCACCTTCGTCCCCAAGATGAGGCTTCTCCCGAATTCATCAAGGAGTTGGAGATGACTGTTCACAGGGGTGAAAATCCTGTGCAAAATGTTCCTTTGGTCGAAATACGCGAAGATCTTCCTGAAGGACAGGACCCTTCTCCCTCGATTGTTGCCTTCAACAAAAGTTTTGGTACGTCATACCGGGGGGAATTGCTAAGTGTTGGTTGCGAAATGGCTGCTGCGGGAGATGGTGCATCTAAGCTTTTAACATTATGGAACTCGTCTGAATTCGTGGATGAAACAGGAGAGGGAGCTTCAGAACAGGCGCCTCCACCGCTCAGCAAGACTGCTCATGATTCTGGAAAACAACCCTCTACTTCCTTGAAGAAAACCTCCACGAGTTCAGGGCGTGCTAGACACGTTGCTATGGAGACCCTTAGCAAAAACGGTTTGTGAACTATTTCTTCTACTTAGGTCCAGTCTTAGGTTTTTGTTGCAACTTCTGACTTTCCATGATTCTTCAATGTTATTTATTGTTGAAATTTTTCCAGATTTCGAAGCACTTCTTCGGACATACCCGGCCTCTAAGATTGAAAACTATCAGAAGGCTTATGCCTTGAAAGCTTCGCTTCTCGGAAAAGTTGCTTCGGAACATTTGGTGGAGCAAGAAGAAACTCTTAAGAAGATGTCCAGAGAATCCAAGAAATTGAAGCGCGAATTCAACTTAGCTCAGGCTGCAAATGTGGACCTGGCGAAAACTGCCAAAGATCTTGGTGCTAAAAATGCTGATCTTGCGAAGACTTTGAGCAGCAAAGAACAAAAGATTCAAGATCTTGAGAAGGCTTTGGCTGATCGAGATGAAGCTTCTGGGAAAGAGGTCGCAGAAATCAAAAATAAACTGGAGCTTCTGTTCGAGGAGTACAGGAATGCCTTGAGAGAATTTGGTGTTCGCCCTGCTCCGCTTCCTGTTAGTACAGATATTTCCGATTTCTTTGGCTGGATTGATACAGAATTCAAGGCGCTTCCTGGGGTCATATCTGGTGCCAGTGATTTCGCTGCTGCTTTCTCGGTGGAAAGTATCTTGAAACTTCTTCACGATTTCGACTGCGCTGACCTTGAGAAGTTTCGTGAGAAACTTACACATCTTCTCGATGCTTCAAGTACCTCAATAATTCGCGCCAATGAACATGTCTTGGCCATCAAGATTAAGTACGCAAAGGAATTCTGGTTTGCTAGTGGCAAGGAGGTTGCGAAGACGATCGCCCGCGCTAAACTGGACCAGGTTAGCTTCTTGAAAACATCGCTGATTTTTCGAAAGTTCGCCAATTTTCCTTCTTTGGTTTTCTTAAGTCTTTACGTTTGTTCTTCTTTAGTTGATTCAAGAGGAGATGCATGGGAAAGGTGTCGAGGTTCCGGAATCTTCCTCTGAAGCTGAGGATGACGAGGACACCGATGACGGAGAAGAAAATTCTGGTGACGACAATGATGATGGCTGCAGCAGCGGTGATGACGGGGATGATGATGGGGCGGAAGCTAGTTCTGAACATGATGACTCTTCCCCGAAGGTTGACATTACCGGCTGACATACTCAAACTTCTTTTGTGATGTCATTGTAAAAAACTTGTAAATTCATGGGTTGTGATCCCCTCTCTGAACGATTGTGCTGTAAATTTTAACCTGCGCAGGTCCAGCAAGGTGGGCCTACGCAGACGTGATCTGCTGTAATTCATCGCAAACCAGGTGGTTAGTGGCGAAGCTTGGCGCCTGTTCAAAGAAACTCATCCTGAGCGAGACTTTTCCAATTTTTGGCTTGAAGTTTCTCTGAATTTCTCGATAAATAACTTTGATCTGTCTTCGTTTTTTCTTCTTCGTGATGATTTCAAGTTCTCGGAGCTTTGTGAAGACGGAGCCCCTTAGCCCCAAGATTGGTGAATACAATTTTGCTTATGGCAGTGATATTGTTGAAAATAATGGCCGCGACCCTGGACACATTGTCGGCTATCATGGAGCCCCTACACGATGGAATTTTGGCTATCACAGAGCCTTTCACGAATTTTTCTTTCACACGATGGAATTTTGGCTATCACGGAGCCTTTCACTAACTTTTCTTTCACGCGATGGAATTTCGGCTATCACGGAGCCTTTCACGAACTTTTCTTTCACACGATGGAATTTCGGCTATCACGGAGCCTTTCACAAACTTTTCTTTCACACGATGGAATTTCGGCTATCACGGAGCCTTCCACAAACTTTTCTTTCACACGATGGAATTTCGGCTATCACGGAGCCTTTCACAAATTTTTCTCATGGTGGAACTCACAAGGCACATGATTTGGGGGAAGACTCTTTTCATATATATTACAAAGAGTATTTACATAGGATCCGCCTCATTAAAAACCTTGCCTCTTGATTTAGAGCCCCCTTTGCAAGGAAAAGAGTACGGTCCTCCTTATTCTAAAGTAATTGCGAAAAAGTAAATGTTTTTGTTCGAAACCACTTATAGACTCGTGGTTCGGGTTTTTTGAATTTTTACAGAATGTAAACTTACGAAGGAAAATGCTGAAAAATAAATCTAGCTAACTTTGGGATTCTCAAGGGTAGTACCTCTTCAAGCTATCGGCATTCCACGTAATATGGTAGTTCTTCACCGCTTGACTTAACAGCGAAAAAGCCCCCGGCATGCTTGTTTCCTTGGCTATGAACGGCCCTTCCCATGGTTCTTGGAGTTTTCCAGGGTTCTCCCAATTTTTCTTTCTTTTCAGAACTAAATCACGGTCTTGATGTCTTTTCCGACCACTTTTCTATCCTTCCATGTCTTGTTTCTTCTCGATACTTCTCGATATTTTCAGCAGCTTCGAGAATCGTTAATTCGATCATATCTTTCTCTACTTTTTTGGTCGACTTCTTCGATTTCTTTTGCCTTTAGCACTCTCATGCTTTCATTCTTGATTTCTTCTGGTGTCATTGCTTCGGTGCCAAAGAGTGTTTAAAAGGTGTGAAACCCGTCGCTCTGACATATTGTGTGTTATGAGACCAGATTACTGCGCTCATCATCAGTCCACTTGCCCTTTTTCTGGTCGAACAAGCACTTTTTGATTCCTGAGAATATGAGCCCATTTTCTCTTTCAACAGCCCCATTAGACTACGGATGATATACTGACGAAAACTTCGCGTGAGTGCCCAAAGTTTTGCAGTATTCTTTGAAGGAATAACAGTCGAATTGCTTCCCATTATCCACGGTCAGTTCTCTTGGAACCCCGAATCTGCAGACTATGTTTTGCCAGAAGAATTTCTGAATTGTTGGTGCCGTGATATTCGCCAATGCTTTCGCTTCCACCCATTTGGTGAAACCACCCAATTTGCGCTTCCTTGAGCTGTTGGCAGTGGTCCAACTAGGTCCATTCCCCACCTTTGCAAAGGCCATGACGGTGGAATTAGATGAACTGGCATGGATGGTAAGTTTTGCTGATTCGCTGTTTTTTGACATGCTTCACATTCCCGAACTAGTATCTTTGCATCAATATTTATGGTAGGCCAGTAGAATCCCTGCTTTATTGCTTTGCCTGCTAGAGCCCTTGTGCCTATGTGTGCACCGCAGAATCCACTGTGAATTTCCTTGAGAAGTTCGACACCTTTTTCGGAGGTGATGCATCTTAGCCATGGTTCGGTAACTCCTGACTTGTATAGCTCTCCATTGACTACCGCATAGCCCCTTGCCCTTTGCTTCAATCTTTTTTCCTCCAATTCATCTTGTGGTTCGCAGTGACCCCTCAAGTATGCCATGATTTCGGCTCTCCAATCAGGAGTCTCCACAACACTCACGATTTTCGGCTTTGTTTCCTTGATGGACGGTTCTTGATGATTTCGAAGAACACGTCGGGAGGCATTGCTTGATTTCTGGCTGCTGCTTTGGCTAGCTTGTCTGCTTCATTATTGTCGTCTCTTGGTATGTGTTGCACTGAATAACCTTCGAAATGCCTTTCCATTTCCCTGACCTTCTCAAGATACTTCATCAAAATAGGATTTCTTGCTTCGCTCTCTTTTTCGATATGTTCCTGAATAACTTTGGAGTCTATCTTGATGATGAAGGTTTGCTGACCCAGAGCTTTCATCTTCCTTAATGCCAGAAGTAGAGCTTCATACTCGGTTGTGTTGTTCGTGGAATGCTCATCATTCGCGAATATGAGCCGAGCTGCATATCTTATCACGACTCCTGTTGGGGATGTTACAACTGCTGAAATTCCAACCCCCTTATGACACCAAGCTCCATCGCACTACACTACCCAAGGTGCGAGCATTTCTTCGTCGGGATTGTGAGTTGGTGAAGTCCAGTCTACGACAAAATCTGCCAAGACTTGCGATTTTATTGCGCTTCTTCTCTCAAAATCTACAGTGTATTCTGATAGTTCAGCACCCCACTTGATGATTCGGGTGGATGCTTCCTTGTTCGCGAACAAGTCATTCAGTGGTTGATTTGTGATAACTCTTATCCTGTGACCCTCGAAGTAGTGCCTTAGTTTTCTCATGACCCATATGCTATCTTTTCCAACTCAGAATAAAAGAGTTTTGACCCTGAGAGAGCTTCTGAAGCGAAGTATACTGGGATTTGTTTGAGCTTTGCTTCTTCTTCTTTCTCTTGTACTAGAACAGCACTTACAGCCGAATTTGAAGTAGACAAATATAACAGAAGTGGTGATTTTGGCTCGGGAGGGCACAGCTTAGTCATATTCGACAAGTAGTCTTTGAGTTCTTGAAAAGCTTGTTTCTGAGCTTCGGACCATTGAAAGTTCTTGGAACTTCTGAGAACTTGGAAAAAAGGCAAGCTTCTTTCTGCAGCCCTAGGAATGAACCTGTTGAGAGCGAACTCTTCCTGTTAACTTTTGCACATTCTTCATCGAACCGGATCTTGCATTTCAATCAGCGCTTTGATTTTGTCAGGGTTTGCCTCTATGCCCTTTGTTGAAACGAGGCATCCAAGAACTTTTCCCTTGTGAATGCCGAAGACACATTTCTCAGGATTCAATCTGAGGTTCGCAGCTCTGAGATTCGCGAAAGTTTCTGCCAGATCGCCAATGTGATCTCTTCTTTGGATGCTTTTGACTACTATGTCATCAACATATGCTAAAATGTTCCTCCAAAGTTGAGGGTGAAGAACTATTGCTATCATTCTCGAAAATGTACACCCTGCATTCTTCAGCCCTTCTGGCATTCTTACGAAACAAAATGTTCCGAAAGGAGTGATGAAACTTGTTTTCTCTTCATCTTCTCTTCGCACTCTTATTTGGTGATATCCTGAGAACATATACAGGAGTGAGAGCATTTCACTGTTGGCCGCATCATCCACGATTTTGTCTACCCTCTCCAAGGGAAAATCGTCCTTCTTGCATGCCTTATTCAGATCTGTGAAGTCTACACACATTCTCCACTTGCCGTTGTTCTTCTTTACTGGTACAGTGTTGGCCAGCCAGACTGGATACAAGACTTCTCTGATCACTTTCGCGTCTTGAAGCCTTTGTACTTCAGCTTCTACTGCCTTCACTTTTTCTTCGGACATTTTTCTGAGTTTTTGCTTTTTCAGTGTTATTTTTTCATCTGTTTCCAGAGTGTGTTCGATGATGTCTCTGTCTACACCTTGCAGGTCTTTGGCTGACTGTGAAGACATCTTTGTTCTTGTTCAAAAATTGTATGAGCTCGTTTTCTTCTTCGGGGCTAAGATGAGCCCCTATCGTGACTGCTCTATCAATCATGTTATTCAGGTATACTTTCTTGGTTTCGCCATGAGCAGCTATCTCAATTTTCTCTTTGTCTCGCTTAGCTTCGATGTAAGGTTCTCTCTTTTCTTCGGGGGAATTCAGTCGAACCGGTCCAAATTCAAAATTTGAATTTGAACTAAAAAAGTGAAAAAATTCTCAAAAATACTTCAAGGTGTGTAGAATTTAATGGTGTCAAAAATTTTCAAATATTCGTTCATTTACTATACTTTGCGGGCATTAGAAGTTCAACTAGTTTGCGCCAGTGAACTTCTAATGCTCGCAAAAAATACTAAATGTACTAATATTTGAATTTTTTAGCACCATTAGATTCTATGCACCTTGCAATATTTTTAGAAAATTTTCTTTTATTTGTCAATTTTAAATCAAATTTGAAACACCTCAAATTCCCTACTGATTCGGTTTTTTTCAACTACCGGTAACCGTAGAACCAGTCCGGTATACCGGTCAAACCGGTCGGTATACCGGACCTAACCTACTGAACTATGACTTTTGATTTGGAATTTGAATTTAACCGCTTTTGAGCGGTTCCCGGTTGAACCGGTCCAGTATACCGATACCGGACCGCGGCGATTCGGCTTGACAAGTCGCGAAAAAAACCCTGGTCTCAACAGATCACTGGCGCTTCAGGCGGGGAGAACGGCGGCGGCGGACGAGCGAGAACGGGAGAAGATCGAACCTAGGGTGTTCTGTGATAAGTTTCAGGAGGTTTTGTGCAAATATCCAGATCGCGATCAATAATCACAATCCAAAACAGGGGGTTATGTGTAAATATTCGGATGGTGATTATTAGTTGCGATCCAATTTAGGGGGTATTCTGCAAAAAGTTATCGGAAACAGGGCAGCCGGCGGTTCCCTCCCCCGCCGCCGCCGACGTTCGCTTAGCTCCGGCGTGCCGTCGCCCTTCAATAGCCAGGCCATCCATCGGAGAAGCTGTTCTCTCCTCCGCGAGGTGGGAGTTCCGTCGGAGACGAAGACGAAGGTGGGGATGCGCTAGGACACGGAGAGCGGAGCGGACCACAAGCCGTGGCTCCTCTCCGCACGTGCTGCTCATCAGGCCAAGCGATGGCGGCGGCGTCTGCACGGCACGGCAAGTGCTCAACGCCTTGGTTGCAATGGGGACTTTACGGTGCTGAGAAACGAGGGCGTGCATTCCTATTGTGTTGAGTTGTTTGAAATCAAGGTGCGTTTTAAAACTCTGAAAATGGATCCTTCCATTTTTTTTGATCCCCTGTTCTTTGCTGCTGCAGGGTTTGCCTCCGTTTTGTTATCAGCCAAATCAATGTAATCAGAGGTGGACGAAGGCCCAGCTCACGCCTAGGGTCACTCCACAGAGATAATTTGGTAGCTAGGTTGGGCCTCTTGTTGCAACATTAACATCGCGTGGAGATTTCAGCCCAACGATTGGGGCCATGGCCCTACTTGCCCCAGTCGTGTATGCACCACTGAATGTAATCATTGTTGATAATTGTTGCTCTTCCACATACCATGCGAACCACCCTTAATCATGCCATGCTTTGGTCTCTCGATCGAAGCCTATTGGTTCATGCCTTCACACCTGGTCCGTCGTCTACAAACCTTTCACACCTGATCTTTATCTTCACTGAGAACAAACATGACATGTCCAACACCTTGGATATATGTACTAAGCCAAGACAAGTATCATTCCATGCCACTTTGTCAATCACTCATGACAAGGAAGAGACCCATCGCAGGTTCTCGTGGCCAATTCTTAGTCCTCACTAATATTATACATTCAAATTATCCCAGATATCTAGTTTAAAGGCCAATATTGAAAATGTCAGATCTGTTCTAGTTCTGCTAGGTGTTCTTGAAGAATACAGGGATCTATCTGTACTAGAATTTAATTTCAGAGTTGCCTTGAAAGAGAAATACACTTCCCTTCTTCATCAACAACAAGTCTATTGGAAACAAAGGGGTACCATTAAATGGGTGAAATTTGGGGATGAAGGCACCAAATTCTTTCATGCCAATGCCACAATTAGACATAGAAGAAATTTAATTACATCTTTGAAGGATTCCACTGGCTCCAACCACTCTGATCACCAATCAAAAGCCTCTATTCTTTGGGAAGCCTTCAAACATAGATTGGGGTCAATAGATTCACCTGAAATGATGTTTGATTTGGAACAATTGCTTAACAGGGCAGAGGACCTTGACTGGTTAACTGACCCTTTCACTCATGCAGAGATTAACTTAGTAGTGGCCAACCTTCCTTCAGACAAATCACCTGGTCCTGATGGGTTCAATACAGATTTTGTCAAGAGGTGCTGGCATATTATTAAGCATGATTCCTACAGGCTATGTGAAGATTTTCATGCTGGAAATGTATGCCTTCAGAGTCTCAATGGTTCCCACATCACTCTCTTGCCTAAGGTGGATGCCCCCTCAACAGTGTCTGGTTTTCGACCAATTTCACTACTGAACACTTCAATAAAGATTTTGACAAAGCTTCTAGCAGACAAGTTGCAGCAAGTTATAATGAAGCTCATTCACAAAAACCAATATGGGTTCATCAAATCAAGCACCATTCAGGACTATCTAGCCTGGGCTTTTGAGTATATCCACTTGTGCCAAAAATCTGGAAAGGAGGTGATAATCTTGAAACTTGATTTTGAAAAGGCCTTTGATAAAATTGAGCACAAAACAATGTTAGAAATTATGGAGCATAAAGGCTTTAATCAGAAATCGTTACTTTGGATGAAAGCAATTTTCAGCTCAGGGACATCTGCTGTCCTATTAAATGGAGTGCCTGGTAAAACTTTCTACTGCAGGAGAGGGCTTAGGCAGGGGGATCCTCTCTCACCCCTTCTATTTGTTCTAGCAGCTGATTTTCTCCAAACCCTTTTGAATAAAGCTAAAGATTTGAACTTGTTGTCACTGCCCATTCCTTTGGATTTTTCTTAGGATTTCCCCATCATTCAGTATACTGATGATACTCTAATTATCAAGGAAGGCTGTGCCAGGCAACTCATTTTCTTAAAGAGCCTACTACAGACTTATGCTACTTCCACTGGCCTTAAGGTTAACTACTCCAAATCTATGATGGTGCCTATCAATACTGATGAACAGAAGATGGAACTTCTAGCAAATACCCCGCAC